>CANUEY010503543.1:0-13027 GCA_948099555.1 Croton setiger | reverse complement strand
TTTAAAAGAATTTTTCGATTAAATCCTCCTTTTTGAAAAGGAAAATGGAAGGAGACTTTTGAGAATTTTCTTTAAAAACATGAAAGAGTAAATTCTTTGAAAATTTTGAGGAACAACAAATCGGATAGAGAGGGATTCTGGATATCTCGAGCGTAGAGCATTGATCATCATCGGCTTTTTTTAGGGGGCAAAAATCGAGCGTCAACAGCTATGATGCATGATTAAATATTTCATTCTCTGATTTAATTGAGTTTTAAATTCAATCCGTATAATTTTCTAAGATTTAAAACTCAATCTCTAAAAATCTCTACTTTAAAATCATTTAATGTCAAATTAAAAATAATTGACAATCTCTATTTAATATATAATAATGATAATTAATCATAATTATAATTATTAAAACCATTTATAAACTCTAAATAAACTCTTTAATATTTTAAAACCAATTCATAATTAAAAATCTCTAATAAAATATTTAATCTCTAATTTTCAAGCTTAAAACGGCTTTACAATTAATTTCTGACGCCAAAAACATATTCAGGACGTCGAAATTAGGCTGGAAGGGTCAAAATATAATTTATTAAAGTCTCTAGGTCAAAAACATAAACATTTAAAAGTTCATGGGCTAATCTGTAATTAAAAATATTTGTAAAATTGTCCAGAAGGGCTAAAATGTAAACGGAAATAAAGTTCAGGGGCTAAAACAGGATTTTACCAAAAATTGGGTGTCAGACGCGTAAATGGCCCAAAACGCAAGGCTCCTGCGCGTTTCGGCCACTGATTTAATTCCAAAAAGCGGCCCAGTTCTGCGTTTAGAACGCGTGCCTGGGGATCAAAACGATGCTAGCCTTTGTCGTTTTGATCTCCTTCTTCCTTTTCCCTTCTTTTTTTCTAGCTAAAAACCCTAGCTCCCAAGCCAACTTCCAGGCGACCGTACGTCCACCTTCGACGGCTTTCCGGCGAGTTACGACCACCGTTATCTTCCTCTAACACCCTCTAGTTAACCATCGAAGCCGAATTCCTAGAAGCCCTCTAGATTGAAAGATATAATTGCTCAAAGTTGGCTCTTCACTCTATTTTTAACACAATTCCAGAATTTACCTTATTTTTTTCCAACTTCAAGCGATTGTTACGACCACCTCCGGCAACCTTCCGGCAATCTAAGACTACCAAAATCTTCTCCTACATGCCCTCTATCATTCCATTGAAGCCAAACTCTCCCATGCGCTATAGATTGAAAGTTATAGACTCTCAAAGTTGGTATCCGAGATTGCCTAAACCCAGAAATTATACCCAGAATTTTGTTTGTCCTTCTCCTTTCAATTCCAGCCCCTCTTTCACTATCTATCACCTCTAATCACTTAATAAACATCCCAGAAGCACAATAAACGTAATGGATGGAAGATTTTTCCCCAAAATCCTCTTCTCTATCTTTCTTTCTTTTCTTTTCCTTTTCCTTTTCTTTTCTCTCTTTCACGTTTTCTCTCTCTTTTCCTCTAACTCCAGCCTGTTCCAACCTCTTCCACCTCTTCACTATGCCAGGAAATCACTCCAGCAACATAAACATTACAGCAGCAGCTTCTCTTTTAATTACTCACCAATTTTCCCTTTTAATTTCCTTAATACTTAAGGCAACTTAATTCATTTTCTTTTCTTTCCAATTTCTCTAATTTCAGCCACCAATTGTGTCCAGCACCAGCTTATATTCATTTTAGGTGTCAAAATAAATAGTATAACACGTGTATGAAATTTCCTAAAAATCAGAATTGAAAATCTGTCGCGGTTCGATCGGTGCCCTAAACCGAGTTTGAAACCTCGACGATTTTCACGAAACAGAAATCGTACGACGTCGTCGTCAAATCTTGGTCCAAAACTCTTTAAATCATGTATGCAAACATATAAAATCATATCAAAAATCATTTACCTTAAAATATTGCGCGTTTTCGACATTTTTCGGTCACTCGAGCAAAAAACCCTAATTGGCTCCGTATATGTCTTTCGATGATAAATGAACTTAAAACATATTTTGTTTAACATCTCTAATTCATATATTACCATTTCCAAATCATATAATTCATGTTCATGTCATATTTCACATCAATCTATAATGAATTTTAATTAAAAATGCACAAAATGCATGTAGGGACATCGAAATGACGTATGGTTTAGGTCTGGGGTGTCACAACTCTCCCCTCCTTAAGAATTTTGTCCCCAAAATTCAATGTCTGTAAACATGTATGGATGATTATGTCATCTATATCTCTGTATTTTTCACATAATCTCTCTCTCTCTCTCTTGAGCAATCTTCTCTCAAATATCATAACTTATTCCAAATTCATCTTTATGATTTATAAAACTGTATTTATTTTCCATATTTCCTAAACTTATTCTATATATACTTCATATATTATGCACATATTTCATATATTTCACACATTTTTCACGCATATATAAACATTTTCTCACATTTCTCCTATTCTTTTGTTAATCATCTCTATGAATTTACTACCTTTCTTTTCAAAAGTCATGTCTTATTACGTTTATTTCCTTATTTATTTCCTGTTTTAACATCACATAACAAATTCATTCCAAGTACTCAACAAAATTTAACAATTACATACTATGGAAAAACCAATTCACTTATGGTTTATAACAATTTTCACTGGTTTCACACAATCATTTCATTAATCTTTTCAAATAGACTCTTTCTCAAATCTCTAATTTCAATCATATTCAATCAAATCTCAACATCTTTATGAAAAAATAACTCTATAGCAGCCGATAAACTACCAAAAAGTTCACCGCTGCTACAACTTTTTAATTCCATTCAAGTAATTAAACTCTATAACCACTTGTCCTCTTATACAAGTGAATGCAATTGAAAAGATTACTCCATTGGAGTACTCTTGGTCATCCGAATTCTCTCTTCTCGATAATGCATGTAACTCATGATCATGTAGCATGTCCCTATTTATGTAAATATGCTCATACTGTGTGTCCAAAAACATTCAAGACTACATATGAAGCTACACCCTATGGGGTCGTAGACCAGCTCTGATACCAAAAAATTAACAACCTAACTTATACTCTTATGTCATAAAACATGCCATTTTTTATAACTTATATAAAATGTTGCATTCTCTTTTTAAACATGTTAACGTCTTTAACCTATTCACATCATACATAATCATGTCATTCATATCATACATGTATAGCATATAACATCTCTTCTTTATTACCTTTACCTATGTTTAAGCATCCACTTCTCTGCACTATAGGCATATTCAAACATAACATGCTTTACATTTATCAAAACATATATCAAAACATTCTTAATATGTCAGAAAAGCATGTCTGTACTATAACTCTCCACAGAGATCTAATATATGAGCAACTTAATTCATTTTCTTTTCTTTCCAATTTCTCTAATTTCAGCCGCTAATTGTGTCTAGCACCAGCTTAAGTTTTCAAAATAAATAGTATAACACGTGTATGAAATTTCGTAAAAATCGGAATCCAAAAATTTGTCGCGATTCGATCAGTGCCCTAAACAGAGTCTGAAACCTCGATGATTTTCACGGAACCGAAAATGTACGACGTCGTCGTAAAATCTTGGTCCCAAAACTCTTTAAATCATGTATGTAAACATATAAAATCATATCAAAATCATTTACCTTAAAATATTGCGCGTTTCCGAAATTTTTCGGTCGCGCAAGCCAAAAACCCTAATTGGCTCCGTTTATGTCTTTCGACGATAAACGAACTTAAAACATATTTTTTTAGCATCTCTAATTCATATATTACCATTTCCAAATCATTTAATTCATTTTCATGTCATATTTCACATCAATCTATAATGCATTTTAATTAAAAATGCACAAAATGCATGTAGTGACGTCAAAATGATGTAGGGTTTAGGTCTAGGGTGTCACATAAATTACAGAAACCAATCAGTTTTTGAGGTCCCTTTTCAAAAGGTTTACCCTTTTTTGGGGCTGTGTCTAGTAAGTTGACCATTGTGGAATCAGTTTCTGTATGTGCTTCCCTTTATTGTATTACTTGTTGTTTTAAGGTTACACATTGCAATTAAAGTCTAATTGGTTGCTATTATGTGTTGAGTCTTTTGGAAAATTGTTTAGGGTGGTTTGTACATGTATAGGGACTAGTGGGGATATAATGCATGTTTTTGAGACTGTTGTGATAGCATAGGGGTTTTGGATGGGCTGTTTTAGGGAGTTTTAAAATATGAGTGACTGTTTCAGTAATTTGCCAAAACACAAAAACTATTTTGTAATTTTTGGAATGTTTTTGTTTTTGATCATGTTTGGGATGAATTTTGATAACATGGCATGAAAATATTAATTCTAGAATTTGGGGCAGTTTGTTCATTTTGTGAAAATTTGAGGACTTAAATACAATTTTACATGTTAATGCTTCATTATGATAATTTTTGCATGGTTGATTTTATTTTATTTTACTATTTTAGTAACTTGCATGTTATAGGGGTTAAATGGTAATTTTTCATAAAATATGGACGTTTTTATAATTTTCCAAAATTATAAGGATTTCTTCGTAATTCTGTATGTTTGTTTTAAATGTTTCAATTTCTTTATTTTGGGGTGTTTGGGATTTTAATTTGGGATTAAACGGGTAGAATGTAATTCATTTAGGATCAATATGTAATTATTTTCTCCAAAATCGGAGAAAGAATAATTAGATTTAAGGGATGAATGTTTTAATTTCCGCACTTTACTGCTTTCTGTTTTGTAATTGTGCAAACGACTTAAATCACCGAATTAGGGACATCGATAGTCAACTTTACAAAATAAGATCTTAACTTAAAATTGGAAAACGAAACTGGTTTCAGAGGCCAGTAAATCCGAGCGTCAGTCGAAATGAAATTTCGGCTAACGTACCCAACCCTCTAACCCAAATATTTTGGTTCAGACCTTGCCTTTTATCCAAAATAAATGGAGTCAAACTTTTTAATTAAAATTTGGTTTAGTTTTCCTAAAAACTAAAATTGGTTCTCGAAGGGTGGCGACTCTAAATTATTTTTAAGACTGATTAGTTCGGCACCGCGCTAAATGTTTTATCACCTCTTTTCAAAAAGAAAAATCTAAAGTTCAAAATTGGGCAAGAATTTGGCCGTAAATTGAAAACGAACTCTTAAAACTCGTTCTTCGCTCAACCGCGGGTGGTAACAGACATTAATTCGGTGATTAACTTAATTACTGTTATAAGTTTGCATACCTGTTATACGAACTTGTCTTAAAAAATACAAATTAATTAAGTTCTTATATCTGATTTGTTGACTATGCTAGTTCGCATACTCCATATGCGAACATAGCCTTTCATATCTATGTTTAAATTTTTAACTCTCTTTCGGTAAATGATTGTGATAATATCCTACCTTATAATAATAATGGCAACACTTGTAAAAGCTGAGGTATTAGCGATAGAGTGAGGATAAAATTATAATTTCATCATAATTGGTAGATTTTTAGAGAATTTTAGGATTTAAATATTAGGTTGGAGTTCCAAGAGTTTCTACGAGTATTTAAAATTCGGAGATTAAGACCGATATCTGGAGACTAATAAGTATTTAGAATTTAGAAGTTGGAACCGATATCTGAAGACTAATAAGTGTTCAAAAATTGGAGCTCAATTTAAATTTAAGGTGAAGAGTTGTAAAAAAAGGTTTGGGGCATTCACAGTTATATTATAACTACATTAGAGTATTTTAATGTTTTTAAAAAAAAAAAAAAAACACCAAGTTAGGTAAATTATTATGTCTGATATTTAAATTAAAAAAGAATTACTCTATGGTTTCTCAGATTTTTTTTTTTTAAACTGCTATTTGATAACACTGGTTTGGAAAACATTCTATTAGATCCTTCAAAATTTTAGAATGTAACTATTAAGCATTTCCATTAATATGTCCATCATGTTTTAATAAAAAATATATAGAGTAAACTAAATTGCCTTTGCGTTTCTACACAAGTAACATCACAGATCAAATCCTCTATACCATAGCTTACTTTTCCAATAAATCTCAACTGTCTGATTAGAGGATTCTTACACAGATGTCACCACCGCATCCTCTGTCGTCAACCTCCTCGCCATCGTCAGCCTTCTTTGTTATTTGCATCCTTCACTCATCCATCGCCATCACCAGTGGTAGCCTTATGATGTTCTATATGAAGGAAATTTACACTTTTACCCATGGTCTCGACATTATTACCAAGCTTATGGGATCCACACCTTCCGTTTTGTTGCTCTTCACAATCGAGTTTCTTATCTTTATGATCTCTTTTGTGAAGAATTGAGAGTTCTACTCTTTATTTGCTAAGGGGTGTACGGTTCTTCATGTTTTTATGGCTCCTCTTTGGAGAGTTTATTTTGAGAAAAGGGTTATGTGTTAGCTTAAGATTAGTTGAGAAGGACAGTTGGCGATATCTTATTGGCTCTTTCCTGAGTTTTCTTTCTTGTTTATTCTTGGAGAGAAAAGTATGATTAGTCCTTATTTTAATACATTATATGAGTTTTTCTTTTTTTTTTTAATTTTCTTGTTATTTAGTGTTATTTGAAGAGATTTTTATACTGTGTTACTTTTAATAAAATTTCATTAATAAATAATGCACCTAACAAGTTTATATTGATCTTTGTGATTTAAATTGAATGAAATTTTGTATTTTCTTGTTTTTCTCTTCAGTCTAAAGTAATTGTAGAAGTTTTAGAGCTCTTCCAACGAAACAGGATGAAATCATGGAGATAAGAAAAATGCATTTCTTTAAGAAGACAGAAATATTTTTAATATAAATACTTAAAAGTTTGAAGACCAAAAGAAATTTATGATAATCAAATTGTAATTTGTTAAATTAATAGCATATTTTGCAAATCAATATTATCAAATCGCTGATTAGTAAAAATCTGAGGGACTATAGAGTAACTTTGCGTTGAATTAAACTTACAAAAGAATCCACAAGTTAATGACTCGTAACATACTTGAAAATCAAATTTTCAAATGTGAGAATATGAAAGGTTAATTAACAAATCTACGAAAATCAAAAAAACCAATTTTCTTAAAAAAAATTAACATCCTTGTTGGAGAAATTGCGAATTTTTTAAGCATTAATCCATTTTTAAAACATTTCTTCAATAATTTCATATGGAATGGTAGAAAAATTAATAAAAATTAATTTGTTGCTCACTTGTTAAACTATGGATAATGGCTGTGTTTGGTAATATGGGTTAAAGTAGTGATTCGTGATTTGACTAGTCAAAACACTATGATGTTCAATGATACAGTGTTTTAGATAGTTTTTAGAGATTAAGATACCATTTTGTAAAAAGTTAACCCCTTAATATTTAACTGTTAGTAGTTTATGAATCGCTACCCAGACAGCTAACATCTGCTCAAACAGCTAAATGCTACTAAAACAACTAATTTTGCTGAACATACCCAACATTAGCATTACCAATACTCCAATAGCTGGATTCAGTAAACTGGAAGAAAACTACCAGTTACACTAATAACCTTACCACGAGGTGAATCGAGTAAAATAGAGATAGAAAATGCTGAAATATGAATGCAATTCCTAACACTGTTGATATGGAAAGTTGTAAATCAAACAAGCAATTAATAAGTTTCCAAAAATGGTTCTTGATTTCTTTTATTTATTTTGAACTTTAGAAAGATGAAAATTTTTAGTTGCGTTAATTTCTAATTGCAGCACAAACTAAGTTCATTAAAAATTGGAGATTATTTGGGTGCAAAATCTCCAATAGAGTCGCCAAACTGTTTTATGTCCGAAACAAAATAAAATAATTTTTTTAAAACATGAATTCCATTATTTTATCAAAGTGGTGACAAAATAATTTTGATTACACATTACCGAACTAGTTGGTCTTAAAAATAAATTTTAGAGTTGACACCCATTATAGGAACAAATTTTAATTTGCTCTTTTAATTTTGAAATGTTTAACTCCTTTAAATGATAAGGCTTTTGAACTCGGACCTAAAATTCTATGCAAAGGAAGAAGTTATTCTGATTAGGACTTTCACCTAAATAACATCTCAATTTATCGAAACCACTTAAAGACTTTTATCTTTTATTTTTTAAGAAACCAAGTTATTATGTTTATTAAGTCAAACAAACTCCTAAACACTATTTGGAAAAATATTAATGAGGACATGTAAGCATTTAATTTCATACATCAAAATTAATTATATCCATTCATCATATGTATAAAGGAAAAAAATAAATAAATAAATTATTACAATTTGGTCCTATTGAAATTACATACTACCCATTAGGCTTATTCTTTCCTAACCCAACTAAACATGCACAACATTAGGAAAAAACCCTAAAATACCAACTAATCATCAACACTTAGATCTAAACATGCAAATCCATCCATCCCTAATCCATACATTTAACATACATTACGCCATCCATCACAACATGTCAAGATCCATCCATGAAACAAGCATTTTATTAATTAACAATTAATAAAATCCTAAACATTCATTCTAAGTGTTACATTCATCATATCTAATGCAAATTCCTATATGGAAATGAACAAATCTAAAGAGACCTCTCAAGATCTAAGCCTTCAAACTTCTAAAAATTGATTTATTGGTATCACACAAACTTATTTATCATAAAGTAACTCACTTGAGTGCTTAAAAAGCCAAAATTATATTTTCTGAAAAAAAGGTGTTGTTGGACTGATGAAAAGTGACACCAGGGCACTCTTGAGTGCTGTTACAGCACTTTTCAGATCTTTATTCCAGCGGTAGTAGTAAATTACAAAAGTTTTAAAATGTTAAAAGGGATATTGAGGCTTCATGAGAGAAGTGCCGCCATGAAGCCATGGATGGTACTTCTCAAATGAAGTCCCTTATCCTTTTTAAAAAAGATTGGATATTATAGGCTTAAGCCTTAAATATGTTGCCAAAAATGCCTAAAATGCAAAGGAAGAAAACAAGTGTGAAACCCCAGACCTAAACCCTATGTCATTTTGACGTCATTACATGCATTTTGTGCATTTTTAATTAAAATGCATTGTCGTTTGATATGAAATATGACATGAACATGAATTATATGATTTGGAAATGGTAATATATGAATTAGAGATGTTAAACAAGAGATGTTTTAATTTCATTTACCGTTGAAAGACATAAACGAAGCCAATTAGGGTTTTTGGCTCGCGCGATCGAAAAATGTTGGAAACGCGCAATATTTTAAAGTAAATGATTTTGATATGATTTTATGTGTTTATGAATATGATTTAAAGAGTTCTGGAACCAAGATTTTACAACGACGTCGTACGGTTTCGGTTTCGTGAAAATCGTCGAGGTTCGGAGTTGGTTTAGGGCACCAACCGAACCACGACTAATTTTCGGATTCCGATTTTTACGAAATTTCACCCATGTGTTATTTTAATTATTTTAACCCTAAAAACCTACTAAAATCAGGAATTGGAAGTGGTTTATGGAAAAAATTAAAAGAAAAAAAAATGAAGGAGGATAATTAGGTTACTTAAACCTAAGTTAAAAAGGGTTAAACTTTGTTTTTGATAAAAGTTAGGTGGAGGTGTAAATTTAGTGTGCTGGAGAGTTGTAAGCATGTGGTATTAGTGTTAGTGAGGGGTCTGGACGTGAGGGATAAGTGAGAGAACAGAAAGAAAGAAGGAAAACTAGAAAGAGAGAGAAAACGAGAGAGAAAGAAGAAAGAAAGAAAACAGCAAAGAAAAGAGAAAACTGGGATGAAAAAAAAATACATGGCTGTGTTTCTTAGAGTCTAGGGAAGAAGAGAGAAGGATTAGATAGAAGAGAGAGGCATGATGGTGGTCGGAAAATTAAGAAAATAGTGAGGTTTTGAAAACAGGGGATAACGATAACAGTAGGGAAAAAAGAGAGAGATGAGAGAAAAATATTGTGCATGAGGGGTTTTAATCGTTTAGGAAGGTTAGTAGGAAGGGAGAGCTAAGTTTTCACGTCGAGTTTTGGGCGGAAAGTCGTCGGGAAAGGTTGGTTTTTGGCTAGAGCAATAGCCGGAGAAACAGGGGAAAGCTGCTGGAAACAGCTGCTGCCCGAGGTAGAAGAAAGGATCAAAACGGCACAGTTTTGTGCGTTTTGAGGAAAATTACCCTTCTGGTGCCTGGATTTCGGTAATCACTGTTTTGACCCCTGAAACTTAATTGTTTTTGCAATTAGGCCCTCAAGCAAGCATTTGTTTTTCTTTTCAATTTAGTCCAACTGTTTTAAGTTTTAATAATTACAATTTGACCCCTAATGTTTCTGCAGCTATACAATTTGGCCCTTTTTGGCAGTTTTTGCAATTATATTTAATTGCAATTTGGTCCCTGAAGTTTTAATTAATTACAGTTTTGGCCCGAAACTTTTATAAATTATATTTTAACCATTCCAGCCTAATTCTGACGTCCTGAATTCGTTTTTGATGTCAGAAATTAATTTTAAAGTCGTTTTAAGCCTGAAAATTAGAGATTAAATGTTTTATTAGAGATTTTTATTTATGAATTAATTTTAAAATATTGAAGAGTTTATTTAAAGTTTATAAATGGTTTTAATAATTATAATTATGATTAACTATAATTATTATATGATAAATAGATATTGTTAATTATTTTTTGTATGATATTAAATGATTTTAAAGTAGAGATTTTTAGAGATTGAGTTTTAAATCATAGAAAATTATACGGATTGAAATTAAAACTCAATTAAATCAGAGAATTAAATAATAAAGCATGCATCATAGCATATATGGGTTCCTAAATTGATTTGGTAAACATGGTTGCTATGTTATGCATTTTAGGAGCGTCGAGTTCGGGAGCGGCACCGGGTAAGCAACCCGAGGCCCAACCGAGCTCACTACAGAGAGGTAAGTATTAAATCCACTTACTTACATGTATAGAGATGGCTAAGTAATATTGCTATATATGCCTTATTGAATTGTTTGGATCGGTAATGAAGTCTGGTCAACTGTGATATATGAATATGAAATGTTATAGTTTTATTGAACTGTTTGGACCGGTAATGAAGCCCGGTCAACCAGAGATATTTGATATATGAATTGTATTGTTTGTGGTTCCTAAGTTGGTACTGAAATTCGACCAGTTGAGTGAATTGATCTGATTATGAATATCTATATGCTGTTATAACCGGTATTGAAGCCCGGTCACATGTTGATATGAGAGATATTGTTATGAAATGTATATTGCATAAATGCATTTCCACAGGACATAATTACAGGCGTTAAGATTATCATAGCCAGTGTTTGCAAATTTCACCAGAGGAAACCTACGGTTTCTACAGAGAGGCCTATGGGTCTATATGATATAGAAAGACCTACGGGTCCTATATACTATAGAGTGATCTTCGGATCTTACAGAGAAAGGTTGATCTTTGGATCCCTATGACCGACGGTATTCCGGGTCTTACATGTTCACTGGATCCCATCAGGGAATCTTTTGTGGTGAAATTCCCGAGGCAACACTTGGTCGATAAATCACAACTAAATAACAGAAAGGCATGTTGTTTGCATACCATGCTATAGAGATGATTATATATGTTGAATATGACTTGAATTCACTGCTTATTGTTATGTTTTGAATAAATTCCTTTAGATGTTGCCTTTATATAAATGTGGTTTACACTTGCTGAGTATGCGACTCGCCAAATCGCAATATATGTTTTAAGTCAGCAGTCCGAGTGAAGTACTGACGCTTCACTCATCTATGCTCAGGTCGGTACAGCTGAAGCCTAGGCCTCTCTCCCTCTCACCACATCATTTGTCCATGTTACACATAGTTTTTGTTTATACTTTGTGATGTAAGCATAACTATATATTTTGGCATGTAAATATATGTTAATATGTTTATATGGTCATTTGGATAAACAGTTGGTTGTATCCACGTTTTTGATATATGTAAATTATATTTATGTTTAAGTATGCTTTATAGTGCAGAGAAAGAAATGATTAACCAGAAGTAAAGTTGAAAAAAAAAAAATAATAGACATCACATGCTGTTATATGTATGTTATGAATGGTTTGGCTATGTATGATATTAGTATGTTAAAGATGTTGACAGGTTTAAAAAGAGATAGCAACATGTTATATAAAAAAAAGGCATGTTTTGTGACGTAAGAGTACAAGTAGATGTGTTACAATAAGAGTCTAAGATATTACCTAGCCCTCAAATGGAGCTCCGATGCAACACCAAACTTATATCCACATCAAGCAAACCTCAACCAAACTTCTTTCGAGTATCCACCAAATGGGTTTGATTAGAAACCCTAAGAGATACCTAAAACCCACTTGCACCTCAGATGTCGAATAGTGATTCAAAGAGAAACCTTACTAATAATAGTAGATCTCTCTTGAATCTTAGTGTTTCACTCACCAAACTCACCCAAAATCAATCAAAAACCCTAAGATACCTTTATAACATTGTTTTATAATTCACCAAAAGATACCAAAGACATCCAAAAGCCCTCAACTCCCTTTTGTGCAGCCTGAAAATCCACTATTTACAACATTTTTGAAATTTTTTCCCTAGACACATGTCAACCCATAAATGAGGTGTTTTTCAAGGAGGCGGGAGTGTTGTGGTGGCACTGTTCACTGCTGCTATGGCACTATTCATTGCCACCATAGCATTGTCATTTCGTGCTCTTTAAGGCTACTAAAAAGTGCCACCACAGGAACTCTTCAGTGCCGCTAAGGAACCAAGAAGTGCTGTCATTTCTGCAGCCCACACTTAATGAAACTTGCAAAAAAAACATGCACGAAACCCTTGGTTCGCACTAAAAACCCTCTGTAAACTCTTCCAAAGATGAAAAGACTTGTGGCACCCCCGACCAGAGTCATACGTCTTTTTGACGTCATCACATGCATTTTATGCATTTTATTTAAATGCATCAGAGTGTGACATGATATATGACATTTACATGAAATATATGAATTGGGAAATGATTATAAATGAGTCATAAATGATA
>CANUEY010502571.1:0-11194 GCA_948099555.1 Croton setiger | reverse complement strand
ATATATATGCCTATAGCATAGAGAATGACCAGTTAACTTGAGATATGGTAAAAAGGTGAAGTCATTGAATGCTGTTATATGTTTGATATGTATGTGGATTATGTTTTTGAGAATTAAACAAAGATAGCAACATATGACGTACTCTAAAAAAATGGCATGTTTTGTGACGTAAGAGTATAAGTAGAGGTTGTTACAAAATGAATCTACTAAAGGAAAGTTTATTTCAATAATTTGAGATGAAAAACTTGGGAAGTCTCAAGTATTTCTTGGGAATTGAAGTACTTCGATCAAAAAGGGGTATCTTCATATCTCAGCGAAAATATTTTCTTGACCTGCTAGTAGAGACAAGTATGGTAAACTGTAAACCAGCAGAAAACCCCAATTGCAATAAATTATGGGTTGACTATCATTGAAGGAGCAAAGCAGGAAGATCAAGAGCGATATCAATACTTGATCGGGAAGTTAATTTATCTATCTCATACTCATCCTGATATTGCATACTCAGTTGGAGTTCTTAGTCAATTTATGCATCAACCTCAGGAAAAGCATATAGAGGCAGCCATGCGAGTAGTGAGGTATTTAAAGGGAACATTTAGAAGAGGAATTCTGTTTTAAAATAATGGACATCTTGAGTTTAAGGTTTACACAGATGCAGATTGGGCAGGAAACAAAGTAGATAGAAGATCAACTTCTAGATATCTTACCTTGGTGGGAGGAAATCTAGTGACTTAGAAGAGTAAGAAGCAGAGGATTACTACCCTATTGAGTGCAGAACTAGAATTTAGAGGAATAGCTAGAGGTCTAACATAAGTTTTATAAATATGGAAGCTTTTAGCTGAAATTGGATTCCCTCTGAAAAGACCATGTAATTTACTTTGCGATAATAGATCTGCTATCCGGATAGCAGAGAATCTCTTCCAACATGATCGGACTAAGCATTTTGAGATACACAAACATTTCATCAAGGAAGAGTTAGAAGAAGGTGTAGTAGCACTTCTATACATTCATTCAGAAGATCAACTTGTAGATGTTTTGACAAAGATAATTAATGGAACATCATTTGAAGAAGTGTGGTGCAAGCTAAATGTGTGTGATCCCACAGTTTAGCTTGAAGGGGGAGTGAAGGAAATTAGGAAGAATTCAATAATAATTTAATTAGAATTATAGTCCAATTACAAGTAGAATACTTTATACTAATTGTATTGGGAATCCATTCCGTATACAGATAGGATAATAGTATACATATAAATACATGTATAATACACAGAAAAGATACAACACAATTTCTCAAAATTTCTTTAATTTTCTATGATTTGTTTCTTCATACTGCCCTCAAGCTTTCTTGCACTAACATCACGATGGGAAGGAGAATTTGATGTCGATGTCCAATTGTAAACTAAAGGAAGTTACTGGTACAACGGTCGCGATTGGCGTTTGTGGTTAGAACTTTAGCAGAGACAAAGAGCAATAACCTGAGATTTGTGAGGATTGTATCTAGACAAAACGATGATACGTGCGTCTCTGCGACAAAGAACCAAAGGCTTTAGTTTTTGGGTTTAGAGGTCAACGGCGAACTAGAAATTAGAAGTAAACATATTGAACTTAGATGGCAGAGGCAGCGAAACTAAGCAGAGAAGAAGAAATTTTTTATAACAATAATATAATAGAGTAGTACCTAAAAGTATATTTTAGTAAAACGGAAAGACCGGAGCGTAATAAACCAATGTTTTATCAAACAGTATTTTAATCATTTCATTTGGATGAGTGAAAAACCAAAGAACCTAACAGCTAAACGACATATAATAGAAGGATCTGAAAGCTTAAGTTCCAAACCTAGAGAATTAAATTGAAGATTAGCAAAAAACACAAGGACTGGAGAGAAATTCTCCATTTTTCTCTTAAAAATAGTTTATATTTCTTTTTTTGCAATAATTTTTTTTGAAACTTCTAAATCTATCATCAACAATGAACAACCATGTTTGGACTTGTAAAAATTGAAATTTGCTACTCTTGATTTAATTAGTTATTTCCTAAATAATTAATTAACTCAGGTACCATTCTAAGCAATCAACACGGCAATCAGCTTCCACGTTAGTAGATCCACTCTTCCAAGGCCATGTGGCACCAGCAGTTGCTACCACATGTCGAGTCGTCACAGATAGAAGCCATATTGCTCGTTCACGAGCTATCATGTTGCGTGGACTTACAGCCACCCAATCCTAGCATGCCACATGTCTAGCTGTCTATCAACACCTTTGTTAGAGCTCTGCCGCCACTATCGTCAGGTAATCCTGAAAAAAAAAATATTAAGAGTTTAGCTAAAATTACAAACAGTTTCAACCAAGACATTGCTAATTTAAATTTTCTTTCTCCTCTAATAGGAGAAAATATTTCTTCACTTCTAAATCTGTAAATTCAAGATTTAGCTCAAATTTAGTGAAATAATGAGCTCTTAGGGATTATGTTTTAACTATTTTTCAATTAATCTTTTCTCTCTCATCGCTTAAAAAATATAATAGGTAATTAAATAACTCAATATGATTTAAAACTATATTTCGCCATGATTCTGAATTAAATCAGGTATTTAGAGTTAAACTCAAAAAACATTCATTTTCTATTATTTGTTTTAAATTTTCTTTTTTGGTTTACTACTAGTTTGAAATCTACTTTGAATTAGTTTACAATCTATTTCTGTTTTAGTTTATAGCACACAAGCTATTTATTTTTTTAACAAAAAATTAATATGGTATCAGAGCAAAGTTTGCTCCTCGTTGGTTTCTTCCGCTTCATAACTCGTCTCCATTTCATAATCTTCATCAATTTTCCTCAAGTTCTTCATTAATTTTGTGCAAGTTCAAGGTATTTGATTTTCTCTTCATCAATTTGTTTATATTTTTCGATTTGCTCTTCTAATTTCAAATTATTCCTCATCTTTTCATTTCCATTTTCGATTTCTTATTTCAATTCAGCCTATTGCTTTAATTTTCAATTTAGTTTTCTGATGATGATTTCTTTTCAATGTTGATGATGATTTCTTCTATAATTGTTCTTTTAATTTGATTTTGATCAATTTTATTGAATTTTTCAGATTTATATTGAATTTTAGGGTTTCATCCCTCTTCTGAATATTGTTGATGATGATTTCTTTCATTGATTGTTATTTGATGATCTTTTTTCCTCAAGACTAATGTCTTTTCCAGTGCTTGATTTCTATTTCTTCAATTTTCCGAATCCTTCTTTATTTTTCCTCTTTTTTTTCCTTCAATTCATCATTTTTCTTTTTTTATCCGAGCTTGTTAATTTTATAGGTCCTATCACTTTTCCCCTCTTGAATAATTCTATTACCTTTTCGATCATAATTTTTTGTTATTTCTTTTCGAGCCTATCAAATTTATAGGTCTCGATCCTCTTTTCTTTTGATTCTGATCTCTATTTTCTTTTTCTGCTTTCAATTTCTAGTTAAGAACAATAGACAACATAAATGTATGATCTCTTTTCCTGTCCATTTTTTGATTTTCTTATTTTTTTTCTTAATTCTAAAAATTCTGATGTGATTGAAAAGAAAAGAAAATCGAAAAAAAAAAATGAAGGTGTTGGCCTAAGGTTGAGAAGATAGACCTAAATTTTGAGAATCATATCTCTGTATCATATGGAGCTGGAGCATTTGATTTTTTATTCATGGGATTCAACATACGTTAGTGATGTATCAAATGGAAATTTTGTATCTATCAATGAAAATGTGGTTCAGGTTGTACTTTTGCAAAGCCAAACAATTCAACTTTGTGCAATTGATACGAATAATCCAGAGACTACAGTGGAGATATAGAGACTGTTCTTGCTAAACTAGTTGGTTAAGTGTTTTTTTTTTTTGCCATAAATGTCTTTTTTTTTTTTTGCACAAAGGAATAAGATGTTAAGAACAGAAGTATTAAAGTTATAGTGTTTGCGAGTTGTTTCTCTATTATGGTGGTGTCTTTGTTACTATGCTTGGAATTGAAGTCATTCTTGTGCAAATGGCTACTCCTTTTTTCTTGCTGAAGCAAGCACTTTAAGTTTCTTTGTTGCAAGAGTTGAAGTATTAGAGTTCAATTCTTAGTCTCTTTACTGCAAGAGCTAAAGTATGGAGCTCAGTTCTTAGCCTTATATCCTCTAAGGTTAATTTGGCTCAATATTATGTTGTATTAGTTCCCCTTCTGGTGTTACAGATACAGTTTCTTCTTTAGACTCTTGCACAGGCTTCTTATAACAAAGTTGAATTTGATTGACTAGAACCTGACTGGCAATCGAAAAGGATGCAATAATTATCTAAGACTGCAGTAGAATATGTCATTCTGGTTTGGTTTGCATTCCATTTCATATTTCCTTAACTGCTATTAGCATTGCAAATTTGAGTTTCTTCCTCTAGTTTTAGATTATGGACTAATTGGTGGAGTTGATGATTGTGGTGTATGTTTCATTGTCAAGATTTGGTAGTGTTTGATACAGATTTGTAGAACTGCATATTTGCATATGATGTTTAAAGACAATAGTGTAGTAGCACTTAGTTCATTGAAGCTGGAGAAATTCTTTCAAGGATGCTTCTCAAGTGATTTCAAATGCTAGCATGTTTTCCTGTATGTATTCTTACTTCATTACGTTTTGCTTATTTCAGTATCACTTTCTTTTGTTTTCATGTAATTTCAAGTTAAACATTATCATGTTCAACTTGAGGGGGGATATTAGAGATATTAATATAAGAGATATTAGTATAGGGGTCTTATTGTAATTTGTATTTGATAACTTCCTATAAATGGGAGTGCTTGCTGGTAAAATAAACTTGAAAAAAGTATTATATAGAAACAGAAAATTAATACTTTTACTACGGATTCTAGAAGAATAAGAAATTGAGTGTTTATGCTTTGAACCCACATCAAAATAAATCCTAGATTCAAGATCTAGATCTATTTTTTACCCTTATTTTTGTCCTTTTGATTAATTCTTTATTCCTTTGAATATTTGTTTCCTACAGTATATATATTCACATATGAATTGTTCAATTTTTCTAAAAATAGGTTTTTCAGAAATTAGATTTACTTCACAATTGAAAATTAGTCTCTAAATTCACTTTGATTCTATGTTAATATATTTTTAAAAAAAAAAAAATTAGATTTTTTTGCTAGTTGGTTAAATGGAGTTATTATTTTTCAAAAGTTTTTTCTTACTTTTTTTTTTCTAAAAATACATAAATTTAAGTGACAACTCAATCAAGTTTTTTTTTTTTTTATATAATTATTAGAATGCAATTTTTATAATCAAACATCAATGTTGAGATGAATAGATTTTTTTGCAACAACTAATCTCTAACTTTTAAACTTAAGAAATGGATTGAGATTCTTCCTGAATCAAAGTATCTAAGATTAAATAATGCATAAATAGATTAAAATTTCTATTCTCAATTCTTGCACTAGAAACCAATCAAGAAAATAAAATCATTCAACATCATCCAAACATTAAGAGCAATAATTTGACATAAAAATCAAATACATATAACATCCTTGATTAACACAAAACAATAGAGAGTAATTCATCGTGCAATTAAGAGAACAGAGAATAGTGAAAAAAAAAAAAAAAACTCTGAAATCAAAGTTTTCTTGATCCACAATTGGGTTCTCAAACCTCCTCCATGGTAGCACCTTCTAGCTTTTTTCTCTCCTAAAAATTCTAAGTAAACTAATAATATTCTCCAATTATAAATGTCTTAATCATTGCTTATTATCATTACTTATTATAACATAAAAATAATAAAAAATACCTCCTTAAGATGTAGAAAATAAGGTCTTTAAAATGTGGTCTTCCAACTTCTCACACTTCTATAACTCTTTCATAGGCTGGCTGTGAAAAACTCTACACTCCAAACTGTCTTCTCCAAATTGCTTCATTTTATCTCCAAATATTTTTATCTACCGGATAACTATAAAATCATTTAAAAAAAATATATACAAAGAAAAACTAAATAAAAATAAAAAAAAAGGACGCTATAAATACAAAACTGGTACAACAACTTTATAATATTATAGAAATTAATACATATATAATAGTAGTAAAAAATGCAATAAAATCTATTTTTTATACTTGTACAAAAGCAATAAAACAGTAGAATAATTATATAAAAAATAGACAATAGTTTTACATTTTTTTTATTTTTTTATTTTTTATTTTGTGACTTTTTGGTTAAATAAATAATCGAAGTGTTTTTTTTAAATAAATTAATTCTAAGTTATTATTTTTGACTTTTATTTGGAAATCATACTCTTTTCTTAATTTTATTCTAATTGTGGAGAACATTTTTCTAAGATCCTTAAAAGTTGCCAAAAAAAATAAAAAACATAAACATACCTTGAAATAGGAAACTAATGGTGAATATACTAAAATATCCACAAATTTGAATTTCAATAATTGATTAAATTTATTAAAAAAAAAAAAGATAAAACTTGAGAATGATAGCACAACGTGGGAAAGGGCTTGGTCCAGCAGAATGCTACCTTCCCACATGGACAATATACTCAGGTTGGAGTCCACATCCTCTCCTTCCCTAATATTTCGGATATCCATATTTAAAAAAAAAAAAAAAAAAAAGATAACCCAAACATATATTACAAAATTTAGTGAATGAATAGACAACAGATCAATGAACCGATAAGTTGGAATAAATTGAACAGCAAATGTAGTATCCAACTCCTCTTTTGTTCCTTTATTCAATAGAAATGTTATTTTTTCCAAGTTGTGTAACGAATATTCTATTAGATATGCATTTTGCAGGAAAATGTCCCAAAAAAAAAACATCATTCACTGATTGATAGTTTCAAATGGCTAAATGCAAAGGAATTTCGCTTGAACAACTTGATATGAATCTAGGATCAATCATGGACGGATTTGGAGGTTGTTTAAAAAACCAGTCTTCCCCGCTGCCGATAAATAGCATACCGAGCGGTAACAAAACTAGTCTCCCCCGATCAATAGCATACCAACTCTGAAATCCATCCCGCAACAGAAGAGATTTTTTAGGGAAGAGCGCTCCCAAATAAAACCTCTTGGGATTGAATTAAGATCAATTTATGCATCTTTCAAAAAAAAAAAAATTGTAACTTGTAAAAGCTATCAATGATAAAATTACTCGTCAACCACATCGGAAAAAAAAAAAATATATATATATATATATATATATATCCCACGTTTTCCACGAAAAGCTACACAAGGCTTTAAAAGGGCCGAATGGCGCCCCACCTGCGGCCCATTTGAAAACAATTTTAAAAAAATCCCGTCACAAGCAAAACACTCAAAACCACCACTTTATCCGTGCCACAGGTGGTAGCTTTCAGGAGGATCACCACTTGTCTCGCCCAAATTTATCTAAACATTTTAAAATAAAATTTCCCCTTCGAAAGACAAAAAAAAGGTTAAAAACAATATACTATTAAAATCTGAATTTGAAAATTTCATTTTATTGTTATAATAATAATAATATTATTATTATTATTACTATTATTATTATTATTATTATAATTATTTTAAGTCACAGACACGTTCCCAATAGTCTATATCTCGTTTTGTCGTTTATCTCACTAGCTCTACTTCCATGCCCAATGTATCATCTAAAAATCAACGTCATGAAATGAAATTATTTCTAATTTATAATTCTCTATAAAAACAAAAATAATAAATCAACCATTGAAACGGTCACCGAATCGCTTAAAGATAATCGCATGTTGTTAATAAGCCTATCTTATTTATGGTAGTTCTCAATTCATCAACACATAAAATAAAAGAGACTCAAGAACCCCAAATCGAGACGTTCATATCAAAGACAAAATTAAAAGACTCATACACCACAAAACCTAAATTACTAAGACACATCATGATCGGAGATAAATACGACACCGACACTGCCGCCCCAAAACAATCGCCACTGCTTAAGAAAGTTGACCGCAATCAGCGATAACAACAGGCTTTGAGGTCCTTCCGGAGCTAGATCCAACCTTTTCGGCTGCCTTCACCGCATCCATGCCTTCAACGACTTGACCAAACACCACGTGCTTTCCGTCCAGCCATTCCGTCTTAGCAGTGCAAATGAAGAACTGAGATCCGTTAGTTCCGGGACCAGCATTAGCCATGGAAAGGATACCGGGACCAGTGTGCTTCTTAACAAAGTTCTCATCGGCGAACTTGGATCCGTAGATCGATTCACCGCCGGTGCCATTTCCTGCAGTGAAGTCGCCTCCTTGACACATGAAACCCGGAATGACACGGTGGAAACTGGATCCCTTGTAGTAGAGTGGCTTGCCGCTCTTGCCGACTCCCTTCTCACCAGTGCAGAGGGCACGGAAGTTCTCGGCGGTGCGAGGAACGACATCGGCGTAGAGCTCCATGACGATCCTGCCGGCTGGCTGACCGCCGATGGTGAGGTCGAAGAACACCTTAGGGTTTCCCATTGGAACAAACAGGGATAAGTTGAAAATTAAAACTAGGGATTGATTAGAAATGGATAATGTGTTGTAGTTAGGTCATTTGGCTCATACGGGGGTATCTTATATAGGAGGGCGAGGCGGTGAATATCTATGGAAGGTGAAATTAGACCGTTGGATGGATGCACGTGTTGACATCGTGAAGGAGTTGATATAACCCTGGTTAGTCTTGTGTGACTAGTGTTAAAGGCGAGGATCCAAGGTAGCATATGCTTTTTCAGTCGTTGGATGTGGAGTGAGGGCGTGTTCAAAGCAGAGCGCAGCTGCACAAGTACACTACTTAATTTTTTTTTTTTTTTATCAAAACTTATTTATATGTAAGATCATAAATTATTTTTAAGTCCTTTAGTTGAAATATAATCTTTGCTGAACACTAATTTTAAGATATTTCTAGTTTTTTATTGTTAGATTGTGAGGTATTTTTGTCTACTTTCGGACTTTTTGCCTCGAGTCAATTATTTTTGTTTAAAAGTTTTTTAAATGACGAAAATACTCCTATTATTATTTTTTTTTTTTAAAAAAACCACTCATTATCCTCTTACTCTCTACCTCCCCTCTTTCTCTCAACTTCACCAACGGCAACATTTATCAACAGACTACTACCAACACAAGTTCCGAGGTCCAAAATTCTAATGCCACACCATTAGTTTCTTTCATGCTGCAAGGAGTTTAAATCAAGTTTCAGAATTCCCATAGCAATATATATTTTGGCTGGAAAATCAATAAATATAATGGGAAGTTTAATTGGAAAATTAAATCGAGAAATATGCAACTAAAATTCACATACTCAACATCAAAAGAAAGGAGAATAAGAGGAGTTCAAATACACCTTCATTTATACCGTCTAACCACTAGAACGACTAGAATTAATATCGAAAAAATTGCACCCGTTTAACCCGTGAACCCAACCCGATTTGCACTTCTCCTCCGACCACTAATCGATGACGATCATGGTACCATTAGAACTAGCTCGTGAGAGGAGTTGGTTGTTGTGCTCGTCTTGACCATTCGACTTCTGGACCAACGGTGACAGACATTTTAAAAATTAAGGCAAAAAATGAATCTGTTGCGTTGAAAAAGGAGAGAAGAAAATGAAGACAAGGCAGATGGGTCTATACGTGGTTTTTAGATTAGGATGGTGATAAGGTAGTAGAAGTGGTCGTGGCTTTAGTTGTGCTGGTGATGGTTGTGATGTTTGTGGCGGTGGTCTAGGTGGTGATGATGATGTTGTGCATGGTTAGAGAAGATGTGATAGAAATTAATTTTTTTTTATTTTTCTTAATAATATAAGGATCGATTTAATTTGATGATGCTTTTACACTTTTAATTCGGATCAAATTTTATTTATTTTCTTTTTGAAAAAATAGATTTTATTTTTATTATTATTATTATTATTATTATTATTATTATTATTATTATTATTATTATTATTATTATTATTATTATTATTAAAAAATAAAATTATAATAAATACTTAATTACATATTAGTTTAAACTTTGAGAATTTGAAATAAATATAATATAATATAATATTTAACTGTGAAATGGTTGAAATTTATACATAAGAATTTAAGAGTCGAATTAGACATGACCATGGATCGGGCCAGGTTTGGGTCGCAGTTCTTTTAAGACGGGGACCAAAACCGAACTGATGGTTCAACCGAGGGCTGATTTAATGGACAATTATTAGCATCCGATTTTCGAGCGGTTCAAGGATCGGAACTAGCGGTTCAGGCTGGTTCGACAAGATTATTTTTTCTAATTTTCTGTCGGTTAACTGGCTGTTTACTTGGGTAGTTCGAGCAATTCCAAATCGTATCCAATTTATGGCGGGCTACGGTTCACCAAATGCTTGAACCTAAACCAGTTTTTCCTCCAATAGTTCCAGTCCAGATTAACGATTATGGTTCGAGGCTCCGGTTAATCAGTGGGTCAAAACTGTCGGTTTTTCAGCGAACCGGTCCATGACTACATTTAAATCGAATAGTCTGAACATCGAAAGATCTTAAAATTGGTGTTCTGATTCAATTCTCCTTCCACACCAAAATGCAGATTAAATTAAAATTAAAGCACGTGAGAATAATTTACCTATTTAGGAGTACACTGGATTAAATTGCATCTAATTGTGACGTATGGCTTGAAATCATGTCATGCACTAGCATTATCTTAGTCAAATGTGCCTAATTTTAAAACAACCTGTTTAAAAATAATTATTTTTTAGTAAATATAAATTATCTATTTTTTTTTTAATTGGTCAAGGAGAACTACGTGCATACGGCAAGGAAATTAGTAATATTAATTATATTGGATTTTTTTTCCCCATAAATATTTGGGGTAGATATAATATGATCTCAAAAATAAAAATAATTTAAAAAAGGCTCATTATGTAAAATAATGTAAAAAATATAATTAATAGAAAAAAAATAACACTTGATAAAAATTTACTCTTAAAATAAAAACAAGTCCACATGTGTTTCACGCACTCAAAAAGGGAAAGCTAACAAATAGGGCTGTAAACGAACCGAATCGAACCGAACAGTAATAGATTCGGTTCGAGTTCGTTTAGGTATTCGTGGTATTCGAATTCGGATTCGTATTCGACTCGAACATCAATTAAAAGTTCGAATTCGATTCGACAACTATTCGAAAATATTCGCGAATAGTTCGATTCGTATTCGATTTAACTATTCGAA
>CANUEY010502449.1:0-102690 GCA_948099555.1 Croton setiger | reverse complement strand
TATATATACTTATATATATACCTCGAGTATATATAGTCTATATATACTTGTATATATACCCCGAGTATATATATTCTATATATACTTGTATATATACCAGGGACAGTTTTGAGTTTTTTATAAAAAATATGCTATTTTTTTAATTTTTAGAAATATGTGTTATTCTTTTAATTTCACTATAAAATTTGTACTATTTCTTTAAAGCTCCCTTCATTTTTACACTGCATACATTATAGTTACGGGCTTCAACACCTACCTGTCTAAGGCCCAAACAATGCCATAGAAACAGCTTCTCATTCCACCAGTTTGGCATGAAGTTTGCAAAGTTGAATCCAAAAATATTATACAAATCAAATGATGAATAAATGTCATTTTTTTTTTCATTCGATGACTATAAAAAGATATTACTTTATTTAAAAAAAATTATAAAAAGATATTAATTAATAACATATATTAGCAACTAATAATGTTTGTCTTTCATAAAAAGTTTTCACATTTGTCATATTTTTATGGGTTATTTATTTTTTTTTTTTTTCACAAAACATGTATTATTAGTTTAACCATATATACATGATGTTATAGTTAATATGAAATTGAAATATTTATTAATCAAGCTACAAAATTCATGTAAAATATATGATTATTTCATTATTCAAATAAATATTGTGGTAAAAATATAAATGTCTTAGGGTTTCAAATTCAAGTGAATTTAATAATTTCAAGTTATTTTTTAATATAAGATATCTAAGAGTTATTTTATAGTATGATATATTTAAGAGTTATTCCAAAAAATATTATATCCCATAAAAAATTGTTAAATACATCAAATTCAATTTTATACTTTTTTATTTGTAGTGTTCTTAAGTAGAATGATTTTTTTTTTTTTTTTTAACAAATGGAAAACAAAAGGGCAAATAAATAAAAATTGAAATTTTTAAATTTCATTAATTTTGTGTATAAGGTCAATTCATATAACGCCATAAGCGTATGAGCTTTCATGCAATATATGGTTGGACGTTTACAGTTCAAATTCAATGTTTACACTATTTTTAAAATGTTAATATTTTATAATGAAAATCTTCTGTTGTTTATTCCCTCTTCAGGAGGGTTTGATTCTCCTTTTTTATAAGTTTTGAGTCTTATTCTTAGTAAGGTTTGTGTCTTTTTTTCTATGGAAAATTATGTTTTTTTTCTTTTTTATAAGCAGAATGCAAATCTAGTATTTTTTTAAAAGATTTTTCGGAAAATTTCATAGAAAGAACGCGTCAAATGTAGCCAACAAATGTCTCTACTGAAAGTTTCATTGAGTTTTATTAGATTTGATTATATGATTGTATTGTTTTATGTCAGTGTACTTTTTTTTTTTAATGAAAACCTTCTGTTGTTTATCTAAAAAAATTGTGTATATACACATTTTAAATTGCATATACAAAAAATTTAGCATTTGAAAGTAATATCAATTTAAAATTAATTTTTTTTTTAAAAAATAAAATAAACTAACTTTTGTCAAAGCTTTATTGAAGATAATTAAATTTCGACAATTTTTTTTAATTGAACAACTAATTTTGTAACGACTTATATATGTAGTTAAACTAGAGTCTAACTGCATAAGTCTGAAAAACAATCTACTTAACTGTTTTCATCAATTGGTTAATCCTAAATCCACTAGTTCTAGAATGGTTAATTCAAGTTGACTAAATAAGTAGTTGGTTAAACTTATATATTATATCAAATCTCAAATAAATTGATTGTATCATTTTTGTCTTGAATTAGTATAATATTAAGTTGCAAATAATTATCTCAAACATACTTATAATTGTAATTTGTGTTTTTTTTTTCTTCTTACATTCGCAATTAAAGGGTAATCTTTTTGGTTGACCGTTGGGATTATAGAATGAGATGACAAGCTAAATCATTTATAATGTTTTTTCTTTTCAAACAAGAATTAACTCATTTATAGTATTCATGAATTGAAAAATATTTCTATGTAAAATGATGTTGTTTTGCAAAAAGTCCTAGAAACTTATAAATTAAATTTCGAACGAGTTCAAGATCCGAGATTCGTATAAGTTAATGAATCAATTCTTGAACAAGGTTTTTGAACAAAGCTCAATATATAAATGGGTCCAACTTCAGCTTGACACTATTCAGCTCTGATCTTTTTCAGCTATATACCTAACAGATTCAACATAGAAATAGAATTAAATAGATGGAGTTTGTTTTATGTGAACAGAACTCTACTTCGTACGGTACCGTTTTGATGGAGCCAAAAATTTTAAAAGAAAAAAGATTAAAATATTTATTTGATTTATTTTATGGGCACCTCCGCCACATAGAAATTGCAGCCGTCTCCATCTTCTTTAATTTGACACTTTCTTCTTTTTCTCCCTATAAAAATCTCTACTTTATTAGATTACTATTATTTCATTCCCCTTCCCACTCTTTTTTCCCGAGAAAATAATATTTTCTACCCCACCAAGCAAATAAATTTTGAACCCGCCTAGCGCAAACCACGAAACTGATAAAAGAAACCCACAGCTATTACAACACCAAACAAAAAAATCTTCTGACTCTTCAACCATTCTGATTTCTAGGGTTTCTTTATTTTATTTTTGGGCTTGAAGAAACCAGGGCTTTTTGAAGGACAGAAATATCCTATCATGGCAACGCAAGGGCAGGCATTGATGGACCCTGCCGTAGTGGATGATATAATCAAACGGCTGACGGAGGTCCGATCAGCAAGGCCAGGCAAACAAGTGCAACTTTCGGAGGCTGAGATCAAGCAACTTTGTGTGGCTTCTCGAGATATCTTCATGCAACAGCCTAATTTGCTTGAGCTCGAAGCCCCCATTAAGATTTGCGGTATGTTTTACAAAAAGACACCAGTTTTGTTATCTATTTGTCTTATTGTCTGGATACTGGTATGGTTTTTTGTTGGGAGTTTCTATTTTGAAAATTAAATTATTCAGTTAATTTACTTTAATTGGTTGGAGGTTTTATGATTGCTATAAGTTTTTTTCTTTGTTTGAATGGAATTAATCTGTTGGTTGGAATGTAAGTGATTAGAGTATGTTTGTTTTTGGTGTGTTTATGTGTTTTACCAAAACATGATTTACAGTTGTATTTACTGTTTGATTGCTGGCAAACTAGACGGCGGAAGGTGAGTTACGTGGAGTAAATACTGAAGTTCTATACTATAATGTGTGTGTTTGGTGAAATGGGAGTAGGTGGGTGTGGGATTTATCTAAAAAGCTTCCTCTTCCTTGGTTGGCTTGCTGTGGCAATTCGATTATTGCTTTTGATTTGAAGTGCATAACCAAAGACATAATAGGAATTAGTTTAGCAAAATTTCCATGTAAAATAAATAAGTATCAGTTGTACAGTTTGGGTTAAGTTCCCATTATAGTTTTGTAGCTTATGTGGAAGACTTATGCCATTGTTTATCCTGAAAAACTTTATAGGTATTGTTAACAAGGAAAAAAATATAGGCCCTGTCACCCCCTTGTTCTGCCATTGTCGATTTTATGTACTTCAATTTAATGCAAAAAATGTTGATTTCATATGTCTAACTTCTTAAAGATTCTTTTTTTTTTTTAAATTTTTATTTCAGGAGACATTCATGGTCAATATAGTGATCTGTTAAGGCTGTTTGAATACGGAGGTTTTCCTCCTGAAGCTAATTATCTGTTTTTAGGGGATTATGTTGATCGTGGCAAACAGAGTTTGGAAACTATTTGCCTATTGCTTGCATATAAGATTAAATATCCAGAGAATTTTTTTCTTTTGAGAGGAAACCATGAATGTGCTTCTATAAATCGGATATATGGGTTTTATGATGAATGCAAGCGGCGGTTCAACGTAAGGCTTTGGAAATCCTTTACTGAATGTTTCAACTGCCTACCTGTTGCTGCTCTTATAGATGACAAAATATTGTGCATGCATGGTGGTCTTTCCCCTGATTTAACAAACCTAGATCAAATTAGAAATTTACCTCGTCCAATAGTGGTTCCAGACACTGGTTTGCTATGCGATTTGCTATGGTCAGATCCTGGTAGAGATGTTAAGGGATGGGGAATGAATGACAGAGGAGTTTCATACACATTTGGACCAGATAAGGTGACAGAGTTCTTGTCAAAACATGATTTAGACCTTGTCTGTCGTGCACATCAGGTCATTTTGTTTAGCTCATATACGTTCTTTTATTAGTTTTGCTATTCCTTTTCAGGACATTAATTTTCCCCCCTTTGTTTAGGTTGTGGAGGATGGTTATGAATTTTTTGCAGAAAGGCAACTCGTAACTATCTTTTCGGCACCCAATTATTGTGGTGAATTCGACAATGCTGGTGCCATGATGAGTGTGGATGAAAATTTGATGTGCTCCTTTCAGATTTTGAAGCCTGCTGAGAAAAAAGCTAAATTTTTGATGTCAAATAAAATGTGATGGATGCAGCACAATTGAATCCTATTCTTTACCAAGTTCAGCAAGGTAATTTTTCTTTTTCATTTGTGTTTTATGATTGGAAATGATGTAATGATGCTAGCAAACCTTATGGTTGTTTTGTGCCTTTATGTGGTTTGGCTTCTAGTTTGCAACTTGTTCTCTTCCCATCCTTCTTTATTTATTTTCAATTGCGCTAAGTAAGGTTCTTAAGCATTAATGATTTCATTGATTTCCTAACTGTGTTGGATTCATGTCATTTATACAATGCCAGTCATGTTCTATGTATTTCTCCGTATTAATGAAGTTGACAAGAATCTTCTTAGAATCTTTATATGGCTTTAGACATGTGATATACATATGCTGTTTTATGGTTTCTATAGTATGAAATGGAGAGTCATACTTCTCAGTTTTCACAACTTCTGCTATTCTTATTTTCCTGGTTGAGTTCAAAGAATTAATCCTCTTACTTCAAATTATCAAATTCTATATGTGTGTAATCTGACAACAAAACTGTATTTTGGTTAACTAAGGATGTCTGCTTTTATTTTATACTATATTGCTGTTTTAGGAAGTAGAAACATAAACAAGACCTTTGATTATTGTTAGAAACTAATCGTACTGGTGACCTTCTTAAAGAAACTAACATAGACAGTGATTCCAGCTAGGATTTAGGTGGCATCTTGCCTCCTTTATGTCATGTGAGTGCAACACATAATTAGTGGGGAGCTGCATTTGGGTTTGGCTGACTTGCTTTTAGCATGGGTGAATTAGGATTTTGATAAGGACAGAATAGAAGTGTTTTTGTAGGTACCTTTTGCTGCTTGGGTTTTAGGCTTCTGACCAGAAAGTAGCTGGTCCACTAAAATGTGCTGTTCTTCTAATCATTACAACTATCTGTGGTATTGAAGGCGTGCTTGAAGATGGGCTGGATGGATATATTGATTTGAGACTGTTGTGATGTGTCCCTTGCTATGAGTTTTCTATTAGCCCTTGGTAATAATTTTTAGATTCCTGTTTGAAGTTTAATTTCGCTCAATTGGCTCTATTCCCATTCATAATGGAAAAAACCTTTCTGATTCAGTCTTTGGCCCGTGTGTTTCACACTCCAGAAGCATCGCAATTGAGCTAGTTTACCTTAAAGCCCTAAAAGTGGGTCAGCCTTTGTTTTCTCATTGTTTATGTTGATTCGCAAGACATCATTTACTGAGCATTTGGGTGTATCAAAGTTATAAAACTCTCTGATTGTGTATAAGCTGATTGGTCTGACTGATATATGCATGGAAACTCAATTGTGATCGTTTATGTTTCTATTTTATTTCATTATGCTGGCTGTTTTTCAACTTGCAGGGAAATTCTGGCTGTTTTTCAACTTGCAGGGAAATTGGGTGACACAAGAGATTGTCGGCGATGTATCTTTTAACGTAGGAGATGCTAGGTTGTTTGGTTCGTGTGCTTAATTAGTTTGGTGGGGTTAAAAATCTTGGTATGTGCAGTGTGGGAGGCTGATGCTGTGAGTGATGTACCAAGGGAAAAAGATTAAAAGGAGAGTTATTTTTTGCCTTTTCCTCTATTTCTGTTTACTTTTGATCCATCTGTACATAAACTCAGCCTGGTAATTGAAATTTGTGATTTTGGGTATATTAAGCTTTTACAAATGGTGCCAACCTTTGTCATTCAAAATTGCGCGTTGGCGCTTTTATTCTCTTTTCTGTTAGGCATATATTCTGATGTTGAATATGGTTTCATTGTTAATTTTTTTTCATATGATTTTGATGGTTACCAACTTAGGTTAGATACTCAGCTTCACATTAAAACAGTAGAATTAATTCTACTGTTTTAAAAGTATAGGAGAAGGGTATTTCGTGGATGGATTGTTGTTTAAGTTGTTGCATTCTTTATTTAATATAAAAGCTCAAATAAGTGAATGTGATTGACAGTAATCAAACAAATAGTTGCGGTGCTAATAATGCATTAAATAGGTGCGGTGCTAATAATGTGATTGACAGAAATCGAACGAATAGGTGCGGTGCTAATAATGTGATTGATACTAATCAATTTTATTAACTCCTGTCGTATTGTTTAGTTAAAGTAACGAGAATAATGATTGATGAACAGACATTTATCTGTTAACAACTCATCAAAGTGATTACTATTGCAACTGATCCAAATGATAGCCACACTTTCAATTTGTTATATATATTATCATTACCCATCTCAAAATGGTTATTTTGTTAACTCTTTTTTTAATCCATATCTAATAATAGCAACCTTTAATTATTATATGCAAAATTAATTTACCAAAATTTATGAAAATGTTAATGAATAAATCAACTTGATTTTAATTCATAATTAAAATATATTAATATCAAATTTCATTAAGAGTATTATTGCTATTTATCCTATATGAAAATTTTCAATATAAATCCAATATCAAATTTAATATTTTCTCTAATTAAACCAAATAAATAATATATATATAATATAAACATTAAAAAGTTAATTTATTTACTAACAATTATTTTTTAAAATTACCAATAATAAAAATTAAAAGCTAATATTAACGTGAAGCAAAATGATAGTTAAATTTTCAAAAATTATATATTACAATAATTTTGAGAAGTTTTTATGTTGCAATGAAATCCTTTTCCTCCAAATCCGACATTCTTTTATAATTTAAATAAATATATACCTTTCATTTATCTTATATTTAAAAAAAAAAAGAAGATTATTTTCAGTAAATAATTTTCAGAAATGCCACTGTCAAAGCAAACAAAGGCGCCCCCACATTCAGTAACAGTACCTTCTCCCCCAATTCAAATTTTCTCTCAGTTAGGGTTTATTATTATTTTATTTTCAAATTAAAACCTCAAAAATTAAATTCAACTTTAAAGCAAAGAAAATAGAATGAAAAGTTTCTTCTTCATTTCTCGAAATTCTCTGTACCATTGTTCTTTCAAAAGCTCAAATTAATTTCCCGGGAAAATTTACTCATTTTCTCGGAAAAAATATAAAAGGAAGCGAATTAGTGAGATTTTGAATGATGAACTTGGCGGATCCATCAATGAGCCTGCTGGCGTCAAGCGGCGGAGATACGGTGAAGCTTTTCGATGTGTCCGGGGAGCCCGGTGATCCATGCATCTTGAGCTATACACCATCTCCTGGCTTTCTGGTCAACTCTGTCAAGTGGAATCACACTAGTGAGTCGCTAATTTTTTTTTTCTTTCTTCATCTCTTTGCAATTTGTTGTTTTGATTTCTTTAATGCTGCAAATTTATTATTATTATTTTTTGCTTTGGTTGAATTGAATTTGAATTTGCATTTTCTCGTATGATGTTGTTCTTTAGGTTTGTTATTTTGGTTGGTTGATAGGAAAGTGAAGGAAAGACAAAAGTGAAAATTTTGATTCTTTTTTGGTTTTTAAGGTTAATAATTGAAGTCTACCCAGCTAAACTGGGTTCAAGGTTTTGAATTTCGCATGGTTTATTCTTTATGATTGTTTTCCTAATTTTGCTTAGAGGGGTTGGATTTCATATTTTGCAGATTTGCTTGTGGCCAGTGTTGGAGAAGATAAGAAGATCTCTCTCTGGAGGAAAAATGGGCAGAGCATGGGGACCATTCCGGTTGCTGGCACAGATAGTGGAGACAACATCGATGTAATTCTCCATGAATTCTACGTTGATTTTAGGGATCAATTAGGTGTTGGTTTAGACATATTCTGGCAAACTGATGAGATGCTACTTAACTCGTCTGAGCATAAGTTTAATATCATTGCCTTATAAAACTGATAACCTTCAATTGGAGCAATTATGATCTTGTTTGAGACAGCTTATAGTACCAGGAGTTGGTGAATTTTTAACTTTAAATGAGAGGAACTTTATAAGTGGCGATTCCTTGACCTGGTGGAATGAACTTTATTTTGCTGTTGGTGTAAGATTGCTGTTGTGTGCTTGAACATAAGAAATTTCTCCTGCTTGGACATGAAAAAGCAACCAGGCATGCTTGGATCAATTATAAGTTCTAATTAGGTGCTGCCAATGCATCAATGCTTTGTGCATAGACACAAAATGCTCTCTTAAATGCTTCACTTTTTGTTTCTCATCTCTCCTCAATTCTTTTCTTGCACTTTGAAGTCACTGTTATATTTTCAGAAAATGTTATCAATTTGCATGTCCCCAACCCTTGTTTCATTCTATTAGATGTGTAATGTTTTTCTCATCAAATGGATTAAATTATTTCTGATATTCAATTTGCAGGAATCTATATTAGCTATTAGCTTTAGTAGCAAGCCATCTAGATATATATGCTCAGGGGGGAGTGGTCATGTTGTAAGAATATGGGATCTACAGAAGAAACGCTGTATTAAATGGTTGAAGGGTCACACCAATACAATAACTGGTGCTTTATACAATTGCAAAGATGAACATCTAGCTTCCATAAGTCTAAGTGGGGATCTTATTCTTCACAACTTTGCATCTGGTGCCAAAGCAGCAGAACTCAAGGATCCTAATCAGCAGGTTGTTTAGTTTCTTGCATTTCCATGCTCGGAGTCTGGTGTCTGTGGCTCAGAATTTCTGGTTTCCAAATTAACTGTTCATTTGATGGATTTAAGACCAGGTGCTGCGGGTGCTTGATTATTCACGAGTTAGCCGGCACCTTTTGGTGACAGCAGGGGATGATGGATCAGCACACTTGTGGGATACAACTGGTCGCAGCCCAAAGGTTCTGCACTTTAAACCGATACATAGTAAAAGTGATAAAGCACTTACAATATCAGAATGAATTTGGTGCGCATGTGAAACTTTCATTTTTAGTGTCCTTACATCAAACTAAATATATTTTTCTGTGACCTAGATACTGAACATTCCACTTGAAAGTTGCTTGAGTATTGTGATTGTTGCTGGGTGCTGCATAATTGAAAATGAGTGGAAGAATGCCAGTGTATAAAGAAAGCAGTAAATAAGTAAATAAATAACATTTCACTCTACTACAATTCTGGAAACTTCTGGAGTCAGATAATTAACATGAAAATTTTAACTATGATATGGATCAACTTTATTTTGTTAGTTCTCACTAGTAATATGGTTCACTGAAGTAGGCATATTATGGATACCATGTTTTCTGCATCAACGCTTTTAGTCTTTTATGTTAAATTTGTGTTTTTTTCTTTTTTCTTTTTCTGTTTCTATGATCTTCATTTTGTAAGTTCTCACTAGAAATATTGTTTACTGAAGTAGGCATATTATGGATACAATATTTCCTTTTGCAGGTTTCTTGGTTGAAGCAGCATTCTGCCCCAACAGCTGGCATTGGCTTCTCACCATCAAATGACAAGGTCTCATGCTTATTTTTGTTGTGTTGCAATGCTGTCTCTTTCTTGCTTTCTGATTCCATGGGAAAAAAAACTGAAATTGTTATCTGCTTAAGAATTGACAAACTTATTTTGAGGAATGATGATATAAGTTGTGGTAACTTGGCTTACTAGTCTGCTGTTTTAAATGTTTTTCCTCTTAACAGATTATAGCGAGTGTCGGACTGGATAAAAAGTTGTACACTTATGATTCAGGGTCTCGAAGACCTTCATCTTGCATATCTTATGAGGCACCTTTCTCTTCACTGGCATTCAGAGATGATGGTTTGATTCTAGCAGCTGGAACCAGCAATGGTAGGGTTGTATTCTACGATGTTCGTGGAAAGCCACAACCGTTCACTGTTCTTCGAGCTTATAGCAGTTCTGAGGTAGGTAGTTTTTGTCTGATGCTGTATTCTGACTGCGGCTTCACTGTGCTTATACTGTACTACTTCACTTAAGCTTGTGAATTCTTATATGCACTTAAAAAATAATTGATAGCTGCAGATTAACATCATATATTTGAAAGGTTTATTTAATACTGTGCACTCTTTGTTATCAGGCTGTCACAAGTTTATGCTGGCAAAGATCAAAACCTGTTGTTATTAATGAAAGCAACTGCACTGCTGAAACAGCTCTTTTCGGAGGCGCTGTTGATGATTCCATCCTTATGCCTGACCCACTTCCTTCTGTGAAATCAAGTGTCTCGCTATCTGCAGCAGTGTCAAGTTCTCGTAATACTGGTCGTTCAAGTCTTCCTGGAGAAGCATCTTCTCTTACATCCACTAGTAGCGTCTCAGCATCAAATACCCCTAATATGTCTTTAGTAGAGGAAACACCAAATAGAAGCAATCTATGGTCAAGTGGAACATTGGCAAGATTGCATGCTCCTCGTTCTAGTTATAATTTTAAGGATGACATGGACGTATTTTCCCCACTTGTTGATGTCCAGCCTATCACGCCCTCGCTTGATAAGCTGTGGGATGATCACGTGGGATTAAAAAAGGATAATCTAGCAGTTGATAAGAAGCCCTCAACCTTTTTTCCTTCTAGTAGAAGATTTCCTTTTGCAGAGGACGGGACAAATGATCATCCAATATTTGATTGGAAAACCAGTTCAACTTCCAGACAGGTCTCATATTTGATTATTTGCCGCATTATATCTAAAACAATTAGATGATGCAGAAATGGGTTACGGCTAAATATTTTAGCTTCTGGATATATTTGTATTTTTCGCATGTTTTATTTAATTTTATGGTCACAATTGTCATTCATGGTGATTATGGTAGTGAGTTTTGTGCTTATATTAGGAGGATTCAGCATCTATTTTTCCACTGTGCATTGGAGAAGTTGTCAAGTAATTCACATGCTGCTGAACTATGGGTCCTGAAATTTCTTTAGATTTTATAGCATGAATATCTTTTTTGTCTAGTCAAATTGGCTAGCCTTGATCAAAATAACTGCAGTAGTCAACTTTTTTTTTTTTCTTTTTTCATTTTGTTTTAGTAGGGGTGTGATACATTTGCAGTGTGGTTTTTTAGCCACTTCTTGGGTTCCCTGTGTAACGGAGCTGACCTTCGTAAATATATATGATATATAATAATTTCACACATGAAACTGATTCTATTTTCTGTTTTCTGTAGGATGATTCTCGATCTTCTTTGCCATTACTGGGGGGTTCATCTCCTACCGCATCTTCAAAGAGTGAAGAACCCTCCATCACTCCTCCAGAAGCTTGGGGTGGTGAGAGAATATCTGATAAATTTGCCCAATTACGCCAGCCACTAAATTTACCTTCTCGTTTTGGGATGTTGAACTCGGGGGGTTTGACGTCGGGGTCACTACTGTCCAGTTTGCAAGATGTCTCCTCTTCATCAAGTCAGACAATTACGAGCTCTTTGATGAATTCAACGAGCTTTCCGAATCTCCGCACCAGAGATATTTCTTCAAATCAGGAGAATTTGACAGGATTTTCAGAACTTACTTCCTCAAGCTCCATGTCTCAGTCTTTGGGTGCAAAAAGTATCATAGGATCTGATGCAACAGGCACTGGTTCTTTGGCATTGCCTCGCAGGTTTTCAACTTATGCTGAGAGAATCAGCACAGCTTCTTCCTTTATTGATGGAGTGTCTGGGAATTCACCAAAGTTAAAGAAAACAGGAGCTGAAACGAGGGAGGAGCTTTTGGCTAATTTGTTGTCAAGATCCGAAGCATTGGCTGCGAATGAACATGGAAGTCTTCCGTCAATGAATGTATGAATATTGGTTTAGTATACATTTACATATGTTGGCATCTTAATTCTTTGATTTTATACATATTCTTCTTTCATTACAGAACTGTGCATTGCTTCATATAGCTTATGCTAAACGCATTATTGGCTGATTATCTCACTTCTATTTCTGATAGGGGGGAATCTCACTACCAAATAAGTCCCTTCAGCCGGATCCACAGCAGGGAAGTTCCTTCACACATCAGCTTTTTCAACGAACTCTTGAAGAAACTCTAGATTCATTCCAGAAATCTATCCATGAAGATATGAGAAACCTTCACATTGAAATTCTAAGACAGTTCCATATGCAGGAGGTATTTAGTTATATTGTTAAGGATTTATACTCTTTGTTATCTTTTTGCGGTCTAATCATTGTGGATTCATTGACAGACAGGATTTTCTGCCGTGATGACTTCAATTCTGGAAAATCAAGCTGAACTAATGAAAGAAATTAAGTCTCTTCGGAAAGAAAACCAAGAGCTTCGCCAATTGCTTTGAGAGATTTTGAAGACCACGTTGTTATTTGACTGTTGATCAATTTTGTAATCTGTTATTCACTTGCATGGATTTACACTTGGATGGCTGTCTCTTCCTGTTTTAGAGCCAACTACAATTGCTTTTCTCAACGGTAGTGTGAAAGTTCCGAAAAGGGGTAAAAACTGAGGTTAGAGGTCAGTTTCTTATCCCTTGAGCATGTATATAGATGCCTTTTAACTTATGAAATGAAAATGTTCTAATTTCATTGTTTTTTAAAGAAAAAATTTATCTGTAGAGGTTAATGCTATATTTTTGTTTGAAGCTGGTGGTTTGAATATAGGAGATGCTTGCAGAATTATTTATTGATGGAGAGTATTATTTTGCGGCCAAATACATAATTATGCCCCTATTTTTTGCACAATTTCCTTAGTGGTACCCTAACATTTGTAGACGACTTAGTAGACACCACTAATTTCATTTTCTAACATATTGGACACCTATCGTTTATTTTATGACCTATCATTGGCCCACGAGTGCAATGCATGTAGGTAGAGTCGGCCGGTTGAGATGTCCAATGGGTAGAAAGGAAAAGAGAGGTGTTTAATAGGCCACTTTTAAACTATAGATTACCACTAAAAAAAAGTGATAAACTTTAGGGGTACATGCACAAGGCGAAGGGGTTAGGAAAGTGAGACACAATATTGAAAAATAAAACATGAATAATAATGAAAGACTACAAAAACGAAAGTAATTAATAATGAAAGACTACAAAAACGAAAGTAATTTGAGCGAGAGTTAAATATAATAGCAAATAATTATAAACCCTTACTTACTATTAAAACATTAATTTAATTGTTTAATTAGCAAACAATTACTAACACTTAATACGAATGGAATCTCGATAAATTAATAATCTCACTAAAATAATTATTTTCTCCAATCTTTTATCGAGACTAAAGTGATAAATTAATAATTCGTTAAATTTATAAGATAATATAAAAAAATAAATTCATATAGGTTTTATTTGACATATAAATTAATAATTTATGATCATAACTAAATTAAACAGGTTTTTGAAAATATGAATATAATATTACTTTTTTTTTTAAAATTAATATTATCTTGAATTTCATACCTTTCTTAAAGCATTAAGAAAATCCGGTGTAGAGTTCTCATATTGTAAAAGGAAGTGATGTAAAGTAATTGTTGCTTTTAGAGCATCTTTGCGCGAAACTTGTTCTAATTCCATGCTATCATCTTCCATTTCATTTTCTTTATTGGTTTCCACAACACTTTCAATTATTTGTTTATCCGTAGTCAACTCTAAACTCGTGTCATTTTTTCTCGAATAGTTCAAAAAATATTCAGCATTCATTGTGTTACGATAATTTAATCCATTGATTAGATTCTTCAATTGTTGTAAGTCATCATTGTCCATTTGTTTCATTCTCCAAGACGCACATGCTCGCTTGTGTGCCTAAGGCATCGCTTGGAGAAAGTCGCAAAGAATACTTAAAACAATACATTTTGAAAAGAATATGCATTAGGTCATGAGTTTGATGCATCTTGGATACGGAAAAAATATTAAAGTTGTTACACCATCTGAGGTACACGAATTTGGATTAGTCTGTGCCGTTGATATACATAAAAAATGGTTTAACTAAGACAGCAGGTGTAAATGTAAAATATAAAAATTAACTTGCATAGCAAATAAAAGTTCAATGGTTATATTCTTCCTATGAACTTGAAAACACAATGTGGAACAGGCACTGAAAATTTTTCTACTTAAAGCTAAATACTGCTAATTTTGTTACATTTTGAATAAAAGAAAAACAACAGAATTACTGAAATAAACCATATCCCCCTCTATGAACCCTGCAATTTACAGATGGTGAGGAAAACGTTCAAGATCTGCCAAACCATGCATTTCCTTTATAGGGAAGAGACTGAGATAGAAGGAATGTGTCGCATCTTTACGAAATCTTCTCCCTCTACTCCTATAACTTGAATCCTCTCTGCAAATCATTTTATCATGTTAGTGACTTTCATTTCTTTGAGAGAAGTGATAGATTTGTTACCTTTTGGAATCATTTCCAATTTCAACAGCTTATCTAAATGCAAATGCTTGAGACATGACATTGCATTTTCTTTTATTTCCCATTTCTTACATTCTTGTAAATCATGGAGTCTAAGATTCTCAAGGTGAGGAAACCACTCTCAGAGATAATCATTTCCGATCCAATGTATGAAAGAGAACCCTAACATAAAAACCTCAGATCAGGCAGCTTCTCTAAAACAACCATTGGATCTTTCTTGAACTTAGAATTAACCAAAATTAACTTGGCAAGACTTTTTGGTAGAAATTCTAATCCTTCTTCCATGTTCTCTCCATCTAACTTCAGTTTTATTAAATGTTGAAACTAGGAAAGTAGTTCCAAATTTGGAAATGAACTTCCCCACATAGCTTGTATTTCAAGCAAACTAGATGACCTGTAGATAACATGGGAGATCTTATAATGGCTTCCATTTACTCTGTTTGGTCGAATACCATCTCTAAGTTTTGAAGATTAGTCAGGTGGTTGCTTGCATTATTCCTAGTGAGATTCTCAGATAATAACCCCTTCAAAGTTTGTAAATTTCTCAGTGTATGCAAGTGATAACGCAAGAAAGCCTTAACAGACTTATCTATCAACAAATGTCTCAAAGATTCTAACTTCCATAACACATCAGGCACTCTTAGCAAAATAGTGCTTCGTAGAGAGTGTATAGGCTTTTTAAGTTACCTATAAAGTCTGGAAGTACTAATCTTGAACCTCTTAATCCAATATACCTCAAATGAATCAAACCTCCGATTGCATAAGGTATATATTCGAATTTCATAGTCCCAAGGTTAAATAATCTAAGTAGTCTAGAGTACTGAAACATAGTACAGTCATAAGCAAACACGAAGTCATAACTTTGCTCTTTGATGAAGTATAGAACAGAACGAAGGCGATTATGACCTGATGGTGGTTAAAAATACCTTGCAATAAACTCTGTTCATTTAAGGATGAACAGCAATTCTACAGGCCAAGATGTTCTGTCTATAGTTCTCAGCAACTCTTAGGAAATTCTCCTCTCTTGCTGTTCTATACACAATTTGCGCTTTAAATCTTGAATGCGAAATGTTTTGATGCCTATTCTGGTATGATCCCTCTGGCTCACTTGAACCATGCTCCGATTCACAAGTTCCTCTAGATGTTGTTCCCCTAATTCTTCCATTGTTTCATCTCCTTCCCCTATCATATCCTGGGATACAAAGCCTTTAGCAATCCACATACGTATTAGTTCCCTCTTGTGAATTTCCCAGTCTTCTGGAAACTGGGAAAGATAGAGAAAGAATGGTTTTAGATAGAAAGGTATATCATGATAACTTAATGCTAATATCCTCTAAACTCCTCCATATTGATGATACCTTTCCCACTTGACGAATTGTGCGATAATATTTCTTTGGACAACCTCCCATTCCTTCGGTGCCTTCTTTGTTGCCAGTATACCTCCAAGTACAACAATTGCTAATGGTAATCCCCCACATTTTTTCACCATCTCTCTTCCCAGTATTTCAAATGGCGATGAGTGACAGTACTCAAGAATAGTATTTTTCATGAATGCTTTCTTCCTGAGAAGTTGCCAACCTTCATCGTTTGTTAAAAAGGTTGGTTCATAAACAAGCAGAAGTCGAAAAGATTGGAGCAAAAATGTCTTACAGGAAATAGCGACAAGATACGTTTTCTTGTTTTGTATATGCTGCCCATAAAGAGTTTAGAAGAGGACCAAAAAACCAACACATTCTGAGACCAAAATTGACTAAATAGAACACGGCGACAGAAAATGTGGTCCCAGCGTTATCCGTCGGTTGTATAGGGCGGCAGCTGAGAAGGAGATTTGTAAGTTATTACTGGATTTAGCAATACTTTGTTAGCATGAAAGTATTGTTATATTTCAACATCCTGCTTTGGAACTGTTTGACGAAATGCCACAACTAAACTTGCAGCTTTGCTTTTCATATAATTAAAATGCAAACATTATTTCGCTCGTGTGAAAGAGCAAGCTATGTGGAGCCATACCTGAATTTTGGCTCCCTGTTTGCTACTAAGAAAGTTTGGAGAAAAGAATAGTTAAGGTAAACATGTTCAAAGAAAGTTAGAACCTTCACAAATTTGTGGATTCAGATTTACCAAATTGTGCGAGTTTAATCGTAGAACCAATTGGCAGATAGAAAGAAATTGGGATTGAATATTTGATTCTGTTATTGGAGTTGGAAATGGAATCTCCTGCTCTCCTGAATTGCCAATAGGTCGGATGAAGTGATACATTGTTGCCAAATCAGCAAGTTTTTCATCAAAACTTGTAATTATTCAACAAATTTTTAACTGGAATTCAAGAACAATTAGTAATTCATAATTCTTTCCGATCCAAGCATTCCTCATATTTTTGTGAATGAAAGAAACCAAACATGCAAAAGAAGAAAGTTCAAAATTTATGCAAATTCACTTTCAAAAGTCATTGAACATCATACATCCCTCAAACTCCCCCAATTGACATGAACAGTAAGCAACAATGCCTTGCCTGTGGTGGGAGCACGATTAGCAAAATCACTGCTGGAGAACTCATAACTCGGAAAATGCTCGCGTTTGATCAGAGCCGGCCATCTAATCATTACTGGAGAACTCAAAACTCGGAAAATGCTCGTGTTTGATCAGAGCCGGCCATCTATACCAGCATGTATCTCCAGCAGGGGCTTCTGCAACTAGAAAGCTTCGAGCAGGCTCCACGCTGTGCTACTTGATTAATCTCAAAACATCACCAACTAGATGTAATGAGCCAGTAACAAGAACCTGACGGCAGAAAGATTTAAACAAATATTAAATCATTAAGACTGGATAAAGAAGTTAAGAATAGTACGGAAAAACCATTAATTTTGTACACTAGAAGTTCAGGGAATGACTGCAATGCATTATTGCAGTATAACAAACTTTACATACAGGTGCTCTGAGAAATTAGGAAAGGGGAAATGGGGAGATATCCTTTTCATATTATAAATTGTGTTTCGAGAAACTGTCAGCTGGGAACGAATTTCTTTAGGCTAGCATATAGAATTGCAATGGTTTTGGTTATTCCACTAATACGGTGGAGTTACTAAAGGAATAGACAACCGGTCCATAAAAGGACTTTCAAGTTCTGAATCAGTTGTGCAACATAAAACTGTAATTTGCCATGTTTTCTGAAATAGGTATGCAGGTTATAATATATCAAGCAAAATGTGTTAATTGGCATTACCTGGATACGAACAGACGGGTTCTGGTGGACGCTGTCCCTAAGCCATTTAATGGCCAATGGGAGAGAAGGAAAGACTGCACTGTTTTTGCAGGTTCTGGCACTGGTTTCTGTATCATCTTTGATTTCTTCACATACAACTTCTGTATTGTTCGCCTCCCCTCCTATGAAATTCATTAAACATTGATTTACATGCCAAACTGAGGGAATATTACCTTAAATTAATCATTCGATAGAAAGAATTGAAGGTATTACAAAGGCAAATCAAAATGGAAGTTCATTTACAAGTTTCAAGCTGTCATACGCCAACACAATCCTAAGAATGAGAAATTCCACCAAAAACTTGTGTGCAAGGAAAATAAAACAATTATGGTGAATAGAACCAATATAATAACATAGCATGTCCATATTATTTAATACTACAAAAAATTTTCAGAGTATTTAACTGATACCTTTTTCACCACAGACAAGGTTTTCCCAGAATCTTTGCAAAGTAAACTGCCACGACAAATCAACATCCGTTTGAGGCAAAGTTTGAGGCCCACCAACCTTGTGATATACTGATATATTTGGTACAAAAAGCGCCTTATTGAAGCTGACACCTAATATCAATTTCATATTTATGAGCGCAAGCTTAAATATAAGTGGCAGGAACAGATATTTTGCAGGCAAAGAGTAAATGCATTTTAACTCGATGATATTTTTCCAATAAAGCGTAACTATCTCCTAAACAATTCAACAATTTACATGCTTCAAGCTCGAGTACTTACCATGACTTGCACATGTTCTCATCAGTTGTGGAAGAAGCAGCTGAGGATCTCGCACTGACATACAATTGAACAACAGTATCTGCTTCATTCATATAAAACATTACATCATTATAGCTCCGTTTGTTATAATAAAATTAAAAAAAAAAATCAAAGAAAAAAAATCCACAATGCATGTAGGAAAAAGTATACAAATATTTGAACTATTCAAATTGCTATGATATTGTAACTGTACAAACATAATATTTTTTTTCACTTTTGAAAAGAAACTTATTAGGTACATAGAACCTATATCATTTCTGCATTTTGGGCATTTAGCTTTTTTGTGCATCTGCAGTGTGTTTAAACTTTAAATGGATATAGCTTTCTCAGGCTTGAGAAATGATCCCCATCTTTCCAGGAATTTCTTAACTAGTGCAGAAAATGCCATCATACTCTCCAACTAGCATAAAGCTGCAAACCACCATCTAAAGGCATTCTAAACTCACCTGGTATGCTTAGCCAGACAAGTTCTAGACAATAGAGTTTAACCTTGTCAAAAAGTCTCCCTCTCAACTGGTTTCTTTAGTGAGACTATTTACTTTCAACTTCTATTTTGCATCTTCCTCTGATAGGTCTCAACAATCAGGGTATGTGAAGAAAATGTAAATAACAAGTACCTGCATGAAATTGCTACTGGATTGTCCATAATGACGCTTTGCAATTGATTCAGTTGTGGATTGATTTTTGTTCAGTGATGGACAATTCAAGGTGCTTCGCTGATTCTTATCTCTACAGCGACTAGAAAACCATCTCGCACATGCTTCCATGCTTTCAGGACTATGAGCTCCATCCAAATAAAAAACAAGATCTCCATCAGTCTCAGTGTTGATATGTTGATCAGGAACAATTTGGGCCCGCCCTTGCAGGCAGGCTGTTGTTAGACCCTTGATAAATTGCTCAGGGAGTGAACTCTGTTCAATGCAGTAACCTTGAGAAGATGTTGCCAAAACAGAACCAAACTTGACAGAAGATATTGTACATATGGATCTTACATTTTGTTCAGAGTAGGAGAGTTCATGGTGGCCAGTCCTTTCAAGCCATTTAGAAGCTAGTGCAATGGCAAGACCAGCGTTTACATATTGATGCTCGCCTTCAAGCCCAAGTCCCAAACCATTCAGCAAGCTGGAATGTAATGGTTGTGCCACTTGAAGAGGTACCTGTAATCAATATAATTTCCTCAGTCATACATACAAGGTTGTAGCCTTGTCCTTTCCTATTCTACATAAAGTAAACCTGTTTCATCATCTGTGTGTACAAGCTATAATTAGACAATCCTCCAACTCCCCATATACGAGTATTGTCATATCTTAATCTTACTAATAGTTAATTTATCTGAAAATCTCAAGACAGAGAGTGAGCACCTAGGCTCAAGTAATGAAGCAGGTTAAAAAAGAAATATCACTTCAACATGACCATTTAGCATAACCTCTTTTTTTCCTCCATATTTTTCTAAAAATATAAACTTAAGCATGCATTTCCTAGTTTTGTATGTACAAGAAAAAAAAAATATGACACATGAACTAAGCACTTACATCCAACTCAGAAGCCTTCTCTTCAAGCACATACATTGCTTCATCAGGTTGAGGTACAGTAAAGGCTGGAACCCCACGCTGCACTTGAAACAGATAGCTTTGAATTTTTTTTTTTTCTAAAAAATCCTAAGCAAATTTTACTCAAACAGCAGTCAGAAATTATATCCCCGAAGAAGTAGCTGAAGTAAACACCTTAAAGATACCAGCCTTCTCCCCAGCAATTTCTCCGAGAGTATTTCCTGAAGAAGTAGCCACAAGATATTAACATATTAGATCCAAAACTTCTCAAAAAAGAATAAGAATAAAATCCAAGACTATGTTTGCATAAATTTCCACACAATACAAATTCCCATGTTAATAGGATGTTGAATAAGCAAATAAAATCCTCGTAGAAAATATGGAAGACCCTAGATTTAAGATATATTCCAATCATAAATTAACATCAACCGAATGATCTTGAAATTTTTATACCGATTAAACAAGTAACTAGATGTCAAACTATTATGAATAATTACTTAACTTACAGAAATATAACACTAACCAAGAATCTCCATGTGATCATATCCAAGGGAAGCTATGCCACACACAATAGGTGTTTGAACCTGAAAAAGTATGACATGTCAAGTCATATTAGATGCAAGAAATGGAACTTGGAAGATAGAATTCAAGCAGGAAAAAATCATTATAAAGCTATATATCATGCTTAACATCTCTAAACAATAAACCTCTTCCTCAAATAAGTAGTATGCATACCACATTAGTTGCATCAAACTTTCCACCCAGCCCAACCTCCAAAATAGCAACGTCTACCTGCATAAACAATTTTACCTAATCAGAATCGTAACGTCATTAGAAATATTCATGGACTTATAGAGTCTAGATGGAAAGCAATGGTATTATTATTAACATTCAAAATTATGCGAGTCAAACCTGTTCAGCTGCAAATATCTTGAAGGCTAGCAAGGCAAGGAAGCGAAAGTATGTAGGCATAGGTATGTCTTCGGTAGTATTTTCCTGCAAGCAGAAAGTTAAACGGGGGAATTCAATCACGTATATGCACATGCCTAACCTTGATAAAACAATGACATCAACCTATCATATTCATATGACATATTGATGTTGGGACATTTTACATCTAGCATAAGCATCTTGAACTACAAAATCCGATGAGATATAGGTTGTATCAGGATAGGGGATTTATAATAAGAGAGTGAGAGAAAATATAATTACTTTTAGTCTATTAAAACACCACCAGAAATATGCCAAAAATTTCTCTTCGGAAATGTCCTCACTGCAACAGCCAAAAACAATCAAGAATATCTATAGTAATGAAACAAAAGATGTTTAATTATTCCAAATGAAGCAAATACTCTTATAATAAAATGATTTGTTCTCTTCAGAGAATCGTATTGAATGATATAAGTACTGACTGAATTACAAAAAATTTATCAAAATATAAAAATCATAAAAAGCTATGGGTTCAAGTAACTTTAAAAAAAGAAAAAGAATGCATCTTCACCAATTAACTTACTTACAGTAAATAACATGTCCTTCAAATGTTTGAAAACTCACCCATCTAAACGAAACCTTTCACGAATATCAATCAAGTGGGGAGATGTGAAAAGCCCAGTGCGGAAGCCACAATTATGCAGTATAGATTCAGTGAAAACACATGTGGATCCCTTAGCCAAAAGGAAAAGTAAGATTTAGAGTCCGAAATGCAGAAAAAGAAAAAGAGATACAAGCAAAACAACTCTATAGATAAGCAACTATAGGTAATGCATAATCCTGCATTCAAAATGTATAAGAACAGAGAAAGCAAGAGATGTAGTTAACTAATACCAAACTTGTCTCTTTGATTTTTACTTGCAACTTTTATGAACAAAAGACCAAAACTTATGTGAAAATATCATATGAAGCAAGAAACTTCAGAATTGAATAAAAAACAAAACACAAACTCAGCTAAATTGAATAAAAATCATAACTTTTTTAGTACCTTTCCTTTAGTACCAGCTACATGTATGATCTTCATCTCAGAAATGGCTTGTTCCAAGTCAAGAATCTAAAACCCATAACAAAAACAATAAGCTCAAATTGCCCCAGAATTCAATGTAGAGTAATCTAGAATTAGTAATTGCAAGAAATCACCTTCAAGTAATCAAAAAGCAAATCAAACCGATCCCCTTTGTTGCTCTTATCAGCACGACTGCGTTTGGTAATCAAAGATGATAAAGCATCCATTGCCTCCTCATACGAAGTAATAGACTCAGGCTTGGGCGATCCAGTATCAGGTTCAGCCATTTTTAAACGCAGGTGCTGTTTTTAGATAATGGAGAAGTGAAAGGTTGGTGGTGGAGGGAAGACGATGACTGGATTACGGTTGAAAGGTGCAACTTTAACGCTAAAAAACGACTGGTAGCTTGAAAAGCTTTACCATAAAGTGACGGAAACCATTATCAGCATTTTTGTCGCTCTTGTCTTGTAGAAGTTAGGGGCTCGCAAATTGCAATGTTTGATTCAAGACAAGTGGTTGAGTTGAGGTTTTCCCTAAGTTTACTTTGTCGTTTTGGCATAAAATTTGATTTCATCTCAACTTAAGGTTTTTATTTTACCATTCAATAATTCAATTCATTTACAATGAAATAAAAGATGGAGTAAGCATTTTGCTTTGGTTTTCTTTTCCATCATTATAGTCATTATAGGCTTAAATGAGATTTCAGCTTGAAATTTTGGTCAATCATCAATTTTAGTACATTTTTAATTTTTGGATAAAACTAATATTGACCACATAGTTAAGGATAATTTTAATATGAATTCAAATATAAGGACTGAAATTAAATTTGTCAAAACTAACTCAAGAGCATGATAGAAAAATCATCATTTTGTTTCTAAGTGGAGTGCCCATTAGATGAGCTGGATAGGTGTTTATGGGTTTAAAATAACGTGCGGATACGAGTTTAAAATTAAATTTGTAAATATTAGAAAAAAGAGTTACTGAACACAAAAAATAATTTGAAAGGACCATCACTCTAATTTATTTCTCATCGTAAAATAAAGTTAGAAATTAAACTTTTAGATTTGATGTAAAAAAAATTAATTTGAGAGATAAAGATATCGAATATAGGAAGAAAAATAAAATAATGCATAAACAAAAATAAACACATAATAAATACATAATAAATAGAAATTTTGGTTTACAAATAAACCATAGTATCATGCATACTGTTAGGAGTATGCGATTCCAATTTGATTGTTGAACTTTTTGGTTCTAATTCCAAGAGGAACCAAGTGTTCCACAAAGTAATCATTTTTAATTTCTATTATAGACTTCTTCAAAGAAATATAATTCCTATTTTGAATAAAAATAATTTTAAAAGATTATTTCTTGAATAATTGCGTACTTCACTCAAATTATGTAAATTTACTTATAAAATTTTAAAGCAGTTATTTATCACTTATAATTTGGTTCTCTGTTATGATTTAAAGATAAAAATTATGTATAATCTTACTTGTTTAGATAATGAGAGCAGTCAAACAATAACTGAAATAATTCAATGACAGTGACAGTTTGTGATTTTATTTACCTTTTGATAATTAATCGATAATCGATTTTAGTAAAAAATAATGGTTTATAAATAAATCGAATTTTTATTTAAGTTTTTATTTTCAAAAAATAAAAAATATAAATTTTAACATTTATTTGTCATATTTAGCATAATACTAATAGTAATTTACCTTTCGATAAATTACCGTTTGATAAAAATAAATCAGCAAAATTTTAAAACATCAGATTTAAAAAAAAAAAAAAACAAATATTCAACCCTAATCTTACTATTAACATTTCATATTTTTACAGTAGCACTCTAAAATCAGCTTTGTTTCTACAACTAGACGTGGTCATGGACTGGTTCTGTCCGGCCGGTCCGCCTAAACTGGCCCGTTGCTGAACCAGTCCGGCCCGTCAAAAAACTGTAACCGCCGGAACCATAACCTGAACCGGCCGGTTCAGGTTCAAGAAGTTTTGGAACCGGAACAGCGAACCGGACTTGAATCGCCAGTTAAGCAAATTTGAACCGCCGGTTTCGCCTCCCCAAACCGCCGGTTCCCCCTCACAAACCACCGATTCCGTCTTCCCAAACCACCGATTAACCGGCCCGCTACCGAACCGGCGGTTCAACGGGCCGGTTCCGATTCCACCCCTCTTGAACCGTGGCCAACTCTATCTATAACACCTTTTATTTAATAGTATCTAGCCAATCACACCCGGCTATAAAATTGGACTTAATTAAAAGAAAATTTCGAACTTATGTTTAGTGATGTCAAATGGCAAAATAGGCTCTAGTTCATTTAATGAATTTTGGCATATGTTAATTTTAGATCATCGTACAATTCCTAAAACGATTCTCTCCGTGCGTATCTAATCGTCTGCCGTCTAAGCCAAAGCTCATACATCACCATATGAAACGAATCGTACGGTTCAGGTATTTCATTCCACAGTAAATGCTTACTCGCCGCCGCACCCAATTTCCACATTCCCTCGCACCTCCTATCATCTTCGCACGTGCGATCCAGCACTCGTTTCAATTTATCGACATTGAGACTATTCGATCTGGACCCCACAAAAACAGCAATCTCCTGCCACCTCAGCACGTCAATCAACGGCAAGTCCTGTATCGGACGGTCAGTAATCACCACCGGTACGCACCCGAATGTCATCGCTTTTCCTATCCACGAAACATCCGTTCCGTATTCGAACAAACAGAACTCGCTACTCGAAAGTCTATCTGTTAAAGTCTTTTCATCGGACGGCTCAGCTTCGATAAAAAAATCAGAAGCATTCTTCAAGCCGTTGATTAAACCCGACTCTTTGACCCAATTGCGTTTCATAAAGCCACGATAAGTTGCCGCTCTGTTTCCCGGCGAGCCAGCAGCGAGAGCAGTCGCAAGCGGAGGAAATGTTATGTCCTTGTGAGGAACAAACTTACCTTCAGGTGCTGGGAAGCAGGAGACCAGAACGGAATTCGTCTTCAACTCGACGAGATTCCGGTCCGATTCGTATCCGATACCAGAACACGAAACGTAGAAATGATCGGCACCTAGAGTACGGTTCCAGTAGGGAAAATCCATTCGAAGATCTCTAATTACACGCGCAATCGAGCGCGTGGACAGATTAGAAGGAAAGGGCACGAAGAAGAGATGAGCTTCTTCTGCGTTTTGCGTTACAAAGGGGCTGTTTTGGAGGGACGAAAAGAACAGAGATTCAACTGGAGAGGCGAAAGAGAAGGGCTTCGGAGGGTCATAAATGTAAATTCTGAAAGATTTGAGCATGTTTTGATAATTGGGGAAGAATATGGTAGGTGAGAGGTACACTGAAACTGAATCAATGGCGAATCGAGACTGCATTAGAGAGAAGAAGAAGTAAAAAAAGAGGGAAAATTGAGTTGCAGACATTTTTTTAAACAGAAATTATAAAACCCTAAATTGAAGATCGAAGAAGACGACGACGAATAGGTTGAACAAGGTCAAAATCAGAGTTCAACAACCAAAGTAAATGACAAGAAAACCGTTACATCACGTGACTTATCCCACGCGCTGGTTTTAAGGAAAACAGTAACAGTCACACCTGTTAGAATATCTGACGACACCTGGAGAATTTTAGTATGACAAGTGTGCGGCTCACGTGATCCCACAGGTTTTTTGCCTGAATATTCAATTTCTTTTTTGGTTCTGATAATTTTCAATTTCCAAATTTTCACTTTGAGAAACTGAAGAAATTTAAAAAATGGAAGAGACTGCTTCAATGTTCATTGCCATGGAAGGGAAGCTGAAGCAAGTGGGTGCAGCGGATCTTCTTCTATCTCAAGAAAGTAATTGATTGCATTTAATTTGTGATTAATTAGTATTGTTTCTCTAATTATGAGTTTTGATTAGTTAAATTGTAGCATGTTTGATTTATAAATGAAACATTTTCTTGCAGGTGCTAATAGAATTGTGAGGATGATTTTCTGCAAAATGGCAAAATTCAATGATGGTTAATACAAATGCTCATAAGTTCTGTATATGAATTCTTGGCAATAAAGGTTTCAACAATCCCCTTCCCCTTTACATCTTTAATATTGTTACCAAGGAAATGTAACGCTACGAAGATTGCGTAGATATTAACCATGATTGAACTTTTTTGTTGCCAACTGACACAATGAAATTGGATACAGGAAGAAAAGGGAATTGCAGGAAGAGAAGGCTGACTCTGAAAGTAGAGAAGAAAATAATAGAACATGCAGTACAATGCTTGAGCATTTCATCTTCTGTTGCTCTGCAATCTTCTCTTCGTTCAACGCCTAACAACAAGCCTCTCAATGAGCCAGTGACTATATGTCACAGATTTTTCCTTCAATGTCTTCTGCACCTATATAAATACTTCTTGAGACCAAGTACATAGATCTCCGGTGACTGACTGACATTCTTGGTTCTGTTTCCAACTTGATACCGTGTATAAGTAAATCAAATTAGAAAAACTATATGGCTGAATGAGTTATATAATGTTGTTGCAAATGCTAGATTGGCTATTGAGTTTCATGAATTCCCAAAACGAGTATATTTTCTTTCCTTGATGTTGAAACCAGATTGATGCTTTGTTTTCTCACCATTTGAACACTCGACAATCACCCTCAATCCATTATGCATATGTATGTACTTTCAATTTTCAGCAGGAAAGCTTGAGAACAGAAGTAACCTAAAGAACTGAAACACAAGAAGCCAGCTATAAACAAGATGTCTGGGTGGTGTAGTTGGTTATCACGCTAGTCTCACACACTAGAGGTCCCCGGTTCGAACCCGGGCTCAGACATATTTTAACTAATTTCACTTTTTAATTCTTGCAAAAATAATTATAACCAAACGGCTCGGTTTTCTTAACACGACAGGAAATCCAGAAGCTTCTTTTTCGTGGTCGGCTGGCAATTGCAATTGCAAAGTTCTCCTCCGATATACATACAACAATTCATCATTCATTTCCTTTCTTCGATTCGATTAAGCTGAAAATTTTGTGATTTTGCTATCTAGTTTTCTCGTTTTCCTTCTATTATTTAGCCTCCTGTTCAACGATTGAAAGATGGATTGGGGAACTGTAACAGCTGAAGATCTAGTGGGTGCTTTAAGAGAAGTAGATTGGTCTAATCCACCTCGTCCGCTTCATGAATTCTTCTCCCGATTCGCTATCCCTCGATCTTATCCCAAGTGGAACAGCCGGTTCAAGTGCAATCTCTACTAGTAATCTCTCTTCCTCCTTTATTGAATAAATATTTTGACTTTTCGATCTTCCATTGAAAAATTTTTGTACCCTTTTCTCTTATCTTTCTGGGTTTGAGATATTTTAAATAAAATTTCCTTTTTTGGCAGCTACAGGACCAACTACTTCATTTTGATTGTGTTAGCTCTCGGTAAGTGAAGGAACAAGGAAGCATTTCAGCTATTATTCTATTTATTTTATTATTTTTTAGTATTTATTTTAGAGTGGTAATTAGGAGCTATAATTTCTGTGTTATGGTTTCAGGGGTTGCATGTCTTACAAGGCCTGTAGCTTTTGTTGCTGCTGCCTTGACAGCTCTCAGTATTGGTTTTCTTAATGATAGGTATGTTTATTATGTTATGTGAAATCTGAAATCTGAATCTTCTGTTTTTTTATTGTTTGCAAATCATTGAAGCTAATGCTTGCATTGTATTTTATCTTTACAAGTTTGAAAATGACTGAGTAGCCAACAACTTCGTGTGCCTTCCTGCTTGGTTTTTTGAGAGTTTAGTTGTCCAAAATATCTTGGAATTTGCATATGATATTGATTAATGATAATCAGATATAGATTATCTTTGAATTTTCTTGCTATCTAACTGACATTGATTCTATGGAACCAGAAACATTCCTGTAAAATCTGTATCTTACAACATCTATGCTTGTATCAAATTTTAAAATTGAAAAATTAGAATGAAGATAAGGTAGAATGTAGAAGTAAAGAATATTTTGTGTACTAGTAGTTGCTAAGAAAGGTAATGGCTCCATAACCATAAGCGTTGGGTTCCTTCAGCACTTTCTGTCAAGAATTTTACTTTGGGTGAAATAAAGAAGATGATGGAGAAAACATAACTATCCTGATATCGTCTTCTTGATGTTTCTTCTATGAACAATGATAATTTCATGATCCTCTCTGAGTCTCTGTATAATAGGGTCTATTGACTATTGTCTTCTAGTACATATTTATAGCTTCTAGTCTGAATCCCAGGCACCCTCTTATCTTCCCTTTAGCTTGTTGTCGGGCTGCTGGGCTATCCATATTCCCTGGTTGTTCAACTTTTGTTTGGGGAAGGAAAATGAAAAATGTTAGTTTAAGCTGAATTTATATTTCCTTATGTTCTGAGATGCTAGGAAGGGAACAGGGAAGATAATCTATTTGATGATTCATAGGACCTTTTTTAGTGAATAAATAGGGGGATAGGAACGTGGTTTTAGTGATGTTACTCACTTTCTCTCCTATTTGGCAAGAAAATGGTATGTGTGTCATTAATATTATTTTGTTTCCATCTCATTTCCATACTATTTTCTCTCATTTCTGCTCAGCTAGCTGAGATATTCCATAAACAAAAACACTCATAGCTAATATTTATGCCCAGCAGCTTAAATGATTACTTCATCGATTACTTAATGCAAATGATAATTTTTTTGCAGTTTCGCAGCTACTTTCAGTGAGAAGGTGACAAGAACTGTAAGAAAGATATCTCCGCATTTGGCAGCAAAGATGAGGCCTCCTCATATGTGAGTTTGCATTTAGTTGGCCTTGCTATTTTTGTTTCCCGAAATGGACAAGAAATTACACTTACTGTACTAGTAATATTATACTTACAGGCCTGTTATTCGTGGTCGAGCTGCCAAAAAATCTGTATATGTCTGCGGCCAACCTCGCAGCGTATTTGTATTTTTGTTCTCCGCAGGTAATTAAATCCCTCAAAACTCTCTTCTTAACTAGTACTGTGCTTCAATGTATTAACACTTGTATTAGAATGATGTCTGATCAATCATTTCCTTTTCAAAAATTTCAATTTGCAGCCAGTTTTCTTCTATGGTTCACATCCGGGAGTCTATTGTACGTATCGTGGGCATTTGGCATTGGCCTCCTTGGTAATTTTCCATCTCCTACATGGTAACCTAAATATTTCTCTGCAACTTCTTGGATTTCAATTAGTCATACATATTGTTTCTTGCTTGCAGTCACTATTCTTCACGCAAGTATAAGAACACCTAATCTGAAGGCACGGCTTAATACATTCCGCGAAGAATTTCGAGCAGTATGGCGCAATTATAGTGAAATTTGAGATCAGGAAGCATATATATCCTGATCTGTACCAGAATTTCAGCTAAGCTGCAAGCATTCTTTGTAAATGTAATCAGAGAACTGTAAATTTCTGCATTGTAATTGATTTTTGTATTTTTTTTTTCTACTCTTATGTTGTGCTTGGTTTTTCTTTTCCTTTTTTAAGTTTACAGTTCTGGATTAGGTCTTCCTTCTAAATTTCTTTTTCATGAACTTTAACTGGAATTCTACAGTGAAATAGAACACTTAAATGTTGACTTAGTTCAAATTGTTCTACATTTTTGTTTGGATGAGTAGCCTTTTTGAATTTTGAGATAAGGTGCCATATGCAGTTATATTTTACCCACGAAACTCAGTTTAAGCTTGTTTAAGCTTCTTCCAAGAAGGCATTATCTATGTTGCATGGACACCGAAATAGGGACACCGTGGAGATGGAGATGGAAGTTTCTATTTCCGAAAGGGCAAAATTCAGTGATATTGATAAGAAGTTTCCATTTCCAAAAGGGGAAAATTCGGTTAGGCAACTATTAGGCTATACAGAATATGAAATTTGGGGGTTGATAATCTCAAATTAGGAAGTGACCCAAATCAACTATGACAAAACATGACGGTTATGGTTTTGTGTACTTTGGCTGTCATGTCCCAACACAGTAAAACTTGAGCCTGTAGGATGCAATTATTGTGTTGGTTGCTGCAAATCTTAGATCTGATCTGTTCTGCAAATAATTCTGTTGCAAATCATTGTTTCTGACAGGTGCATATCAAATCTAATTATTAATTATTGAGTAATAAATAAAAGAAATGTTTTTAATCCAAAATAAAACTATTTTTTGTTACAGAGAAGAGAGCAAGTAAAAATGAGAATCCGAAGTCTGCATATTTATGCTACCCAAAAGCTTTCTGCTATGCTGCACTATCCGAAATATCATTCTTCAGCAAGTTTTATCAACCAAGATCATCGAACGCAGCTCGCAGTTTCCAAATCTAAATACACAGATTACATAATCATTTTCATTAGTCACTGTAATTAGCGAAAGTTTAAGAGAGATGGTAATATGTGCATCGCAAATTTACTCTTTGCACACTTCAGTTCTGACTGATGAAGAACATTCATTTGTTAAAGTATTCAATGTTTGCTGTAAGAACCTATTGTGAGTAACAATTGCAATTTCCATCTCCGGGCGAGTTCTCAACCTGTTCATGCGCATTTAAACACCGAGGGTTGTTAGAATTTGATTCAGTTATATATTGAATTTCATAAGATTTGATTCTTGGAATGACATGAAACTTTCCCACCAAATGAATTTCACAAATTTTCATCAATTTCGATATTCAGAAGTGTAAAATGTAATCACCAGTTGATGAATTCGATTCCCCTAGCAGCAACTTCTTCATCTGTCTCTCTGTGATCAGCTTTCCATAAAATGTCATTATCACTTTCTATCTAAAGAAACAGATTAAAGAACTGTAATTAGAACATTAAGAATCTCATAACCAAAATTAATAATCTTACAATCTCATTATTCATATGGTCATATAATTTAATGATCGAAATCGAACACTTGCCAATGAAAAATCAATTTGAGGAAAATGAGACCTTGATTCACTAATGGCTCTCCTTCTATCACATGGATGAACTCCCTGAAACCCAAAATCATTCCACACAATACGGAGAAAACAGGATCATTTTCAAATTTTTCTGATCACATAATGATGAAATGTAAACATACCATTCGTTCTCGACAAAATTCAAGTGCTAAAATTGGTGGGCACTTAAAATCTGTTGATGTTTCTTCACCAAAAACACCAACTGCTGTTTGCATAGCCCTATAAATGCACAAAATAATTTATACTTAGCGAAAATTTGAACACGAAATCTCCCAATTTTTCACACATTAGAAGATCAACTAAACCAAACCCAATAATCAGATCATAATATATATGTTTTTGAACACAGTTAATATATACACGTTAAGCTGTAATGCAATATAATCGCGATTCAGGAGTTAAGTTTTTCTTAAGTACCTGAACAAAGGGGAAGTAATTACTAATTGAATTCTTGACAACAATTTGGAATCATGAACTTGTTTTCTGAGATCAGTTACCTGGTATAATCAAACTAATTAATTAAGGATTAATCACACTAATTAAAAAACTTAATAATTAAATCCCCTGACAGAGATCAATCAAATCAATACATACGTATATGATTATTACCTGTTGCAAACCTAAATTAGATAGAGGAGAATCAAAAAACTCAGGAGATAATAATGCATCATGATCCTTTTCTCCTGCTACATTATGATTTCCTTGTGCATGTCTCACCTGCACAACAAATTTAATTACTAATAAACTAAAAAAAAAAATAATCAAAAGAGGATTACATTAAGAAAATAGATATGGGATTAAAAATAACCAACCAGATGAAGAATTTTAGAATGGCCTAAAGGAAATAAACATTGCTGAGTTGCTTCAAAATGGGTATTCATATCCATTGATATGTGTGTTTTAGGTAGTAGAAGGAATGGAGGAGGAAAGATGAGACATTGCATGTGGCATAAGTTGATTGCAGCTTTGTTATATATATAGAGATTACAGCTGTTTTATTGAAATATGTAAACTAATAACAGCCATCTCTTGTTATCTATACCATGTGTGTGTTCTGGAATTTTCTAAGTATCTGTTTTCTATATATATATATATATATATATACCTAAACTAGATGTGGACTTCTTCTATTTATTTGTTAGTAAATTTATCATGAATAGATTGAAATTAAATAAATTATAAACTTAAAAGATAGATTATGTAGTAATTCTTTTTTTCAATAAAATATAAGCTAACTAAAGATGAATTATAGGTATTTATTTTTATACACAAATAATTATTTATAAACAAATCGTAAATATTGTGTAAACTTAGATAGTGGGTTTCATAAACATGTTATAAACTTATTGTAAACTGAAAGATGAAATTTAACAAAATATAACATTTCATAAACTCAACAGAAACCTGTAGTAAACGCAGTGTCAACGTGCAACACAAGCGATCTCCGAGTTTGGAATGTGCAATAAAGCGATCTTTTTTTATTATTGTTTTTTATCTTACGTTCTTAGGAATGACTTTTTAAAAAATTAAAATTTGAGACTTTTTTTATGAGAGATTTTTTTTTTGGATATTTTTAAAACAATCCTACGGATAAATATCACTTTTTTTAACTTTATTATAATGAAATGTCAACTAGTTTTAAATATTTTTTAAAAATCATTTATGTTTTGTATTTACCGGAATAATATAGGTAAATAAATGTATTTACATGTAATTTTTATTTATTATATTGATAATTATGGACATTTACTTAAATATAAAAAGTAAATATACATGAATATACATATTCATATGAGAAACTGTAGCATATAGCAATTGTTCTTACTTTAAAAAATAAAATGACCTAAATTTTGAGAAATTAATAAAATTGACATTTTATTTGTAAGTGATATATACTAAAAATAAGTTTCAAAATTTGCTATTTTGCCAATTTCTTATCTTCTTCTGCGCCAATATTTTCTATGCCTTCTGTGAGCTGTGACTCTAGTTTTTACTCCGGTCCAAAGAAAGGAAGCTCATGATGAGCCAACTTTTCCATCTGATCTAAAACTGCGTTTTATGTGTTATGATCTGCATTTTGGTCATTGAGTTAGGATAGAAGTCTCACACGTGCGACTCTTTTAACTTATGTGATTGACCTAAGTATAATGTGTGAGAGCTAGAGTTTTTTGTTGTTTCTCTATACAGTTTTCTTATGTTTTTTGCAGACTTCCCTGGTTATTGATGATTTGAGTTAATCCTTCTACTCTTTGTTTCTTTGAGCATTTATGTTTAAGATTTGATGTTCTTGAAAGAGTTGGTAGGATAGAATCTTTGTATTGAGAGATTCTGAGCGAGATTAATCGGAGAGTTTCATCTTTAAATTGTAATTTGTACATTATTCTCTAAGTTCTTAATAAAAAGTTAGTCTTACTTTATGTAAAGTGAACTAAATAAAATTCTCGCGTTATGATGTATGAATGTTTATTTTTTAAAATGTAGTCTATCAGATAAAGTGTATCTTAGCTTATTGTTATAAGTTGAAATACGTTTTCATTTCAGTACATCAAAAATAAACCGAAAGGAGTCTCTCTCTTTGCTATTTTTAAATTTTCAAACTTTTAAAAAATTATTTACGTGCTTTGCCATTATCATTTACAATCAGCACGTGGAAGTGGCGGAACGCTTGTCGCCTGAAACATAAACCATTAAAACGACAGGCCGTTTAATTCTGTTACACCTGTTAGTCCTCTCCCCGTATTCAGTTTGCTTCTTTATTACGAAAATCCAACAGGTCTTCCTTTTTCCAATCCCTAGTTTTTCCATCCTTAAATTATTCTTCACTTTCTCCCGATCTACAATTTGATTTCAATTTCTATGACTCTGTAATTCAATTTCTTGAAAAAAGAAGTCTTTTTTCTCTGTACTCGATCTCTTACAACATGTCTTCTTCCATGGATGAGTCTTATACCAACCTCCCTACTAGCCATTTACTTGGCTCAGTACCTGTAAGTACTGAATTCTTTCTATTAAAATCTATTTCATGATTGTTTTTGTTTTAATTTGGTATTTGGGGTTTTATTTTTGTAATAATTGTTTAATTTAGATTAGAAATTGTTAGAAAACACCCAATGTAGTTTAGCTTTTGAAGAATTGGGTTTAAATGTAACTGAAGAAGACAATAAATGTAAGATAGGGTTGATTTGAATTGCTTAGTTTGGAAACTTTGGGATAAAGAGTTGCATTTTAGCTTTTTGAAATTGATTATAGTTATGTGCAGAAAGCTTGTTGATTTAAAGTAATTATTGATTCTTTTGGTTCCGTTTCTCTCCATTTACTTTTGGGTGATATTTTTATGATTTTTCCCCCTGCATTTTCTATATAGGCTGTGGTTACTGAAGAAAAAAGCACGGCCAGCTATGAAGGTACGGCTTTCTTTTTCTTTGTGATATTTTGAAATTTGATAATGTTGTAGTACCTTGAAGCTTGAACCTGGATAAAAGTTCTAATTGTTAAAAAAACTGTTCCATCGCATATGCAGCTCCTGTCCCTGAAGCAAATATGCAAACATTTCCTCCGAATAATAATGGTGGGGGAGGCCGCAGCCGTGGTTATCAAACGCTAAATCCACCTGGTATGAGGTTTTAACATCTACTTTTCTTGATTTTAGTTATGCTATGACAATTATTTTTAAGGTTAATTGCATTGTTATCCTTATCTTTGCATTTCTTTGTGTGTCAATCACCATTTTGAGGAATGTTATTAATTTTATAATTTTCTGTTCAAAATAACTTTTTAGCATTAAGGACCAAGGCATGATCCTCATGATTGCGTTTATTATGTTTTTGCAAATCTACTTTCAAATGAAGACTGGCACATATAAGATATTGGTAGTGTTCACACAAAAAAAAATGCATGTGCATTTTTTTCCCTTTCACTTATTTGATGATTTTCTGTAGCTAAAATATAAACCTAGGCAATTGTTTGAGTTGTAATCTGAAAACTGTTCACCTGATAATCTTTTGTTAACGTTTTGCTGAAACTAGTAGAGGATTGTCCCATCATAGTTAGTTTTCACTTGGAACATGTTTATTATTGGTGCACTTTCAAAGTAAATTATTGGTACTGCACTTTTTTATGCTTTCATTGTCACAGTAACAATGTTTCTGATCTCTCAATGTCCTTGCAGAAGGATTTGAGCAACAACCACCAAACGATTGGAAAGGGGTATTCAGTGTCTCATCATACACACAGTATTTCAATGTGGATACTGACATTGTCATAAACAGACTGATGAGCTCATTTTATCCTATTGGTGGAGACTTTTTCAGCAAGATTGATGCAAACCCTGATCTGTGAGTTTGGCATTTTCTCTCTTTCTGATGCCATCAATATCATGAGAAAACTTTTTCATGCAATGGGTTAGGGAACCATTTTGCTTCTATAGATATATATATATATATATTTTTTTTATACAAAGCCATTAAGTGCATTGAATGGGAAAGTATTTTTGTGCTTAAGAAATTGGGTTTTTTAGATATCTTACAAACATCATAAATGCATGTGTAGTCTAAGAGAAATTGTATGATATTCCTTCCCTTTTTTCTATTATAACTTGGATGCATGAAACATGATCTTTAATATTGAAAATTCCTATTCTGATTAATATGTTTAATATAATTATATGATAGTAATGTTCATTTCTTTTGGTCTTATTTAAAGCAAAACAAGAAGAAAAAAAAACAAGATAGCAACAAAGAAAGAAGAGTTAAAGTGTAAAGTGTTATTGGATTTTGTTTTATACTCTCTTTTCAGCAATAGTCCAATTCAAGCATTTGTTTTCCTTCTTCGAATTTGCTGTCTGATATCTATAGAAGTTGCCAGCTACAATGCAGAGAGGAATGATATGTGATATCTATATCCATTTATCCATTGGGTTTTCTATTTTCTATTCTATACTATCCATTGCTAGAAGTTTTTCTTTTTTTTTTTTTTTTTTTTTTTTTGAAAAATGCATCTAATCATTTAGATTTGTTGACAATCTAAATTTCTGAAGCCAACATTAGATGCTTGTATTTTGCCCCAGCCCCAATGGTCTTATTTGTGACAATTTTTATATATTGTAGATACGGGCTTATATGGATTTCAACTACATTAGTATTTGTGCTCTCTTCTCTCGGAAACTTGGCAACCTACCTAATGCAGAAACACACTGACAGTAGTGCTTCTTGGAGCTTCGACGTCGGATATATAAACATGGCAGCAGGCGCAATCTATGGATATGCGATTTTGGTACCGCTAGCATTTTACTTTTTAATTCAGTATCTGGGAACAAATGCTAGTCTTATCCAATACTGGTGCATGTGGGGCTATTCACTCTTCATCTTTATTTTAACCTCTGTAAGAATACTATAAAGATTCAATTTTTTACGAAAAGTTCAGTAATTTACTGTCTCATTCTTACCATATGTTATATTTTTCAGTTTCTGCTAGTTATTCCTGTTGAGATGATCCGTTGGATGATTATTCTAGCAGCCGGGATTGATTCTGCATTTTTCGTAGCCATGAACCTCAAAAATTATATCGAAGGGAATGATCAAATTGTGGTAGTTGCTGCATTCCTCCTACAGTTAGCACTGTCAATCTTCATCAAGGCCTGGTTTTTTCCGTAAAACCTCAAGGTTTATGCCACGTGTAGGTACGATTCTCAAACATAGAACATGGGTGATAAATTTTTTGTGGAGGAATAGAACTGGAGCCATGGAAGTGTTATTAAAGAGACAGGTACGTGGGAAGGAAGAATATGCCAAGGCTGTGACATTGACAAGTGATGGAGTATTATTATTGGTAATGTATTTAATTGGAACACTTGGTTTTGGGTTTAGCTTGAAAATTAGATGGTAAATGACAACAAGAGCTGAGCTGCGTTTTGATAAGGTTTTGTTTTACTGCAATTTTATTTTGGACCAACTCTTTCGTGTCAGCTTTATTTTTTCCACATGTTAATTTCTATTTGTAAATATTATGCAAATTATTTGGAGTGAATTTTATTTTATAATTGTTTGTAGCCACATTTTATTTCCTTTAGGTTTATCAATCTATATCCATATAATATGACATGGCACTTGGACAAGTGCTCCATGAAGACTTGGGGCATTAAATTTTATCATCATTAACTTAATGTTAATTATAATTCAATTAATTAGGAAAAAAGAAATGTTATATTCTCATTAAAATATTCATTAATTTAAACTTATCTTTTATAATTATTATATTATTATAAGTAGATGAGTCATTAAAAATTAAAAGTAATTTAAATTTTAAAAAAATAATATAGTTTTTGCTATTTATAAATTCATTAACATATGTAATGTGAAATTTATTATGTCACATATAAACTATTATTCATAGTTATAAGTATATATTTGTGTGTAATTAAATTAAATATCATTAAAAAAAATTGCATAACAATGCATCCTCTTGGCTTATGATTAGCATTTATAAGTTGGTCAAACTTTAATTATGAATATGTTTATAAAATTTTTATTTTTAACTTATGAGCAATGCTTATGAAAAATAAGAAGCAAATGGTTGTTTATATTTTAGTAGCTTATAAGTTCTTGAACTTTGTTCAAATAAATAATTATTATATTCTCATGTATTTTCAAACACACTTATTTTTAAACACTTTAAGATGAGTTTCGTATCTAAAGTAAATTTGTTGAAGAATGCATTAATAGCTTATAAGTCATTTTTTAAAAAACAAATTACAATTTATTATAAAGCAATTAATCAAGAAATCATAGTCTTAGGAAATAAGAAATTGTTTTATTAAAATGAGAATTAGTAGATTATTCTACCATTATGATCTTGATACCTCCAGATGTTCTTAGCTGAGTTAAAGTAGGCGGAAAAAAATCTCTTCTTTTGAAATTAGGTATCATGTCATCCTATAATTATGAAGTGGAAATCATAAATTATTCTAATCATTATTGGTCAAATTTGCTTTTAAAATTTCACAAGAAAGCTACGAGCAGAAAATCATAAATTATTTGATTCATTTAGTCACTCTACTTTCGAGAAGTAGACCCATTAATCACTCTACTTTCGCGAAGTAAATCCAACGATGGACGTAATCGCGATTTTTATGAGATAAAAAGTAAGTTTTAATTAATAAAAGAAAATTGAACAAAGAAAAGCTCTTCTCTTGAAAGGTATGGTGTTTAGAAGGAATATTTTCAATACAAATGTATCAAAAACATATTTGATATTTGGAAGGATCTAACGACAGGCATAGACATTAACTGCTCTACGCAATTAGGTACATGTCATCCTCACCGACCAATAAGATGCAACCATATGTATATTTCGTTTACTTTTTCTTCTTTTAACATATGTTTTTGTATGCTCAAATTATTATACCGCAGACAAAGATATAATATTTAAAATTAAAAATAAATAAATAAACTAAGTGGTCTATTGGAGGGAGGGGTGTGGGGTGGGGTTTGTTGTGATTGTGTGTTTATGAACACTTTTTAGCTTAAAATTGGCGTTTCATGACGTGGTTCATATGATTAGAGCCACTTATGAATAAATGTTTATGGTAAGTTTGGATTGAGTTTTTATTTCAATATGACTCTTAATCTTTTTTCAAATTTCTATTTTATCCGCCAGTTTCTTTTTTCCCTGATTCCCGAAGCTCAGATGGTCGGACATTCAATCAGAGGCCGGATTTGGGAAGCCCAAGCAGTAACCAAGATTTTCATAATAATTTTGTTGTCGTTAGTTGGCTGGAAAAGTCGTGACGAAACTACCATTTTAGAGTACTTTGAATGTCGGATGAAGAATATGAGATCATATTTATATTGCTCTCATTTAGTGCTTCATTTGTATGTCTTCATTTGTCGATATGTGCCAAAAATGGAAAATTAGCTAACTTTTTGGGGAAGAAGATAAAATTTCATTTTGGTTACTTGAAAATTTCTTTTTGGTCCTTGCAAAATTTCATATTGGTCCTTGACCAAACTACATCATTTTATTTAGTAGCTTAAATGAAAATAGTCTACTATGAGACAAAAGTTGCTTGTTATATAAAAGCCAATAAGCACTAGCAATCACAAACACCACTTACTATATAACTAGTTAGAAACTATATCACTAGTTAGAAATACGCAATTTGCACATGAATTTATCAAAATTTATTATATTTCGGTTCAGTTTAATAGAATTTGGCTAGGTTCAGTTAAATTTATCTTAATTTGGTTTAATTAGTGTAGATTTATATGAATTAACCCTACATGTTTTCGATTTTTAGTAATTTGTAAGATTCAAATATAATCTATTTTGAGTTTTGAATTTGTAATGTAATTAACGGTAACTGCTTTGTAGATAATGGAGTTATTACTTGAAGTTAATGCATGTGGGTTACTACCTTCTGAAGACTACTTTAGTGGATGAGTGCTTAGGTGGTTAGTTTATGCAAGGAGTTTACTCGATATGTATTAAGGTATGTGTATTTTTGGAAGCTACTTTGGTGGAGGACAACTTTAGTAGTTTGGAAATTAAATGGTAAATTGCTCTATGTGAAAGCTGCAAGCACATAAGACTCTTTAGGTAAGTGCAAGCTGAAAGTCTGGAAATGGATTAGATCCTAACAAGTAATAGATGAGAGTAGACATGGCCATGCAAACCGGCCCTAACCCATGCGAGCCCGAAGCCGCCTAACCCGGACCTGAACTGGCCGAAGGACGGGCCGGTTCAGGTTAAAAAAATTTCGAACCGGACCCGTACAAACCCTTGAACCGTGGAGGAACCGCTGGTTTAACCGCCCCAAACCGCCGGTCCCTACCCGCCCCCGAACCGCCGATTTAACCTGAACCGCTGGTTCGGTGGCCAGTTACGGTTTGCATGTCTCCAAACCGTGACTCGGACCCGGACCGTGGCCACGTCTAGATGAGAGCCTTATATAGGAAGTCTAAGGTGGTGAGGCCCGAAAACCTCGCGTTGAATAAGATTCAATAGGTACCATAATATTAGGGCCCAAGGGGCTCCGATATTCTCGGAGTCCGAGTGTCTTGCTTGTTCGACAGACTATTCGGGCAACCTTCCCCCTGGGTAGAGGACTTTATTAAATGCTCTTTTTTTGCGCTAAATGACTACTTTATCTTTTTCAAAATATAAATCTGTTTTATTTTTGATGTCCTAAAATATAAACTTGTTTTTATATTTATATATATTAATATTAAATACTATTTATAAAAAATAAAAACGAGTATGTATGTTTATTGTATTAAAATAAAGATATTAAGATTAATTTATACAAAAATTAAGTATAAAAGAAAAAAATATTTAAATATCTAAAAAAAAAAGTTGTCAACAGGGCGAATAATAGAATACAAAAATATCTAAATTTTAAGATGGGAGCACATGTATCAATGAACATGGACCTAAAAACCTTGTATATGTGACATTTAAAATAAAAAACATAGGATAACGAACCAAAACCCATTTAAGAAATTGACATTAATCTTGCTGCCGGAGTAAAAAGTAAATAAGGTATGAGTTCTATGAAAAAGAAAAAATAAATAAAAGGCAAGAGCTCATGATTCCGATGTTTTAATAGTAATGTTAATAAGAATTTTTGCCACTTCCTTAAAAAAAAAAAATTAACCACTTAATTAATACACATCATTAATAATATCAATAATTTTGGTTACCTAAGTTATAATAATATTTTAATTATTATTATTATTGATAGGAGTGGCAATCTCCAATGATTTGTACTATGGTTTACATTATTTCGATCAAAACACTAAAATAATGCAATATCATATCCAAATATCTGCACCATAACACAACAAAAAAATTTTACTTATATTATTCTCTTATTAATATCATATTGTTATTTTAACATTAATTTTATTAATTTATCAAGTTGATGATAAAATACGTGGAGGTTTCAGTGGACATTATGCACTTGTTACACACCATCCTTTAGAGAAAGATATATATTTCACAAAAATAATTTCCTATTATTTTATATATTTACCCATTTATTTATATATTTACAATCAATTAATTTAATTAATAGATAATATACGTGCAATTCCACTTATTTTGTACAAATAACGCACCGTTTGGAGTTGGTTTTGGTCTTAAAAGTTATATTCTTGAAGGGTTCTATCCATCTCATGTACTCTAATCTTTATATATATAGATAGATATATCCTTTTAACACCAATGACTTAAATCATACCAAAATTGGATAAGAATAGAAAAAAAAAATTTCAAATTTATAGTTAGTTTTTTAGATATTATTATTAATTAGTTAAGTTAAAATATTCTATTTATTAAATTGAATTTATTTTAATGAGATAATTGGTGGAAATAATTTTGAGTTATATAATAGGAAAACTCATATCTGAAATTCTGAAGGAAAATTATTTTCCTAGAAAAGTTAAATTCCGAGATGAATTACTTTGTTTGGATTCAAAATTAAACTTTGGTAGGAAAATACAATAATATTATTTGGTTCAACTTGGAAAAGTTGAAAATTAATAGTAAATTACGTTAATATCCTTAATTAATTCATATAATATAATAAAAATTTAAAATAATCCACACCATATTAGTAATTAACATACATTAACATAAAATTGAATGTATATATATATAATTAACATGATAACATGAACAAGAGTTATAAACAAGATAAGACCTTTAATTGGTAAAATTAATCAATAAAATAAGGGGTTAGTAAAGATATTTAATAATTTAATAAATTTTTTGCCTTTACAATTAAACTTTCTCGTGGTAAGAAGTATTTTCTGATGTACATAAAGTAAGGATGGTCCCATATATTCAAGGTTTTAACTTTCTTGAAAAAACTCTAAGGTCAGTGTTTACTGTGCTGACCCAAAATGATTTGAAATTAGTCTGAGTTTTTAAATGCAATAATGCTCTAAAATAGGACTGCAAACGAGCCGAGGCAGGCGAATATTGTGCTGCTCGAGCTCGGCTCATGTTAAATTTAACGAGCTCGTGTTAAATTCTACGAGCTAGAGCTTGACTCGCGAGTTTAGCTCGTTTTGAGGCTCGCGAGCTTGGCTCGTTTTAGGCCCGCGAGTTTAGCTTATTTAATATCGTTATTCAAGTTTGAGTTTGAGCTTGCAATTAAGCTTGAATTTGAGCTCATCTCAAGCTTGAGTTTTAGCTTGCAAATAAGCTCGAACACGAGCTCGAGCTCATTAAGAGTTAGTAAAAAAATTAAGAAACTTCATTTTTAATACTGTTTCAGTGAGTAAATCAAAATAATAGTTTGAATGAAAGAGAAACGAAATAGCAATAAATAAAGTGGGGAGGCAGATGGCTTAGCTGAAGCATAGTTTTTAGTTTGGTATTAAAACGATGTCGTTTTGATAGGCTCGTGAGCTTATTTAACGAGTAGCTCGCGAACTACTCACAAAACTTTTTAAACAAGTTGTTCACGAGTCGGCTCGTGAGCCTAATTGCTCGGCTCGTTTATTAAATGAATTTAAATATTCAGCTCAAGCTCGGCTCGTTTATTATCAATTCGAGTTCAAGTCGAGTTTTTATCGAATAAATACCGAACCGCTTGCAAACAACTGAGCTCGTTTGAAGCCCTATTCTAAAATACGAATTGATTAAAAAAGAAATTTAGCCCGAGATTGGGTTTTCAAATTCCAAGTCTCATGCTAGGGATAAAAAGCCTATTCTATATAAACATGGGACGGTTGGATTTTCAAGGTCAAATCGAATCTACATAATATTTTATAATTAAATCATTTGGTTCTTTTTTTATTTGTGTATTAAATATTACATGTTCAATATTCAAAAATAAATATCTAAACCTTGGTAATATGTAACATATTTATTAATTAAGAACATACAAGTAATTTCCTAAAAAAGATTCTATCAGTTTAACTCATAAAAATAAGTACTATAATTAAGCTTGAAAAACCATTATAAATTTAATCCATGTTTGAATTCTCAATATATGTATATTAAAATATTTTGTTTTTATTTTATTTTTTAAGAACCTCCCAAAATCATTAATTTTATAATCAGAGTGAGACGAAAATCAGAACTGATTGTTCTATAACCGTAACCATATTAATATCTAAGAAATGTTAAAAAAAATTTCCGTTTGTGTTGTTTTCTTCTCCTTTGTATGTCTCGGAATATTTCTAAGAATGCCAAACTACAATTTAGTATTGTTGGCAGTATGTTCAGATCAGAATATTTGTCGTTCAAAAAGTTATTCGTTGTTATATATAAAATCTAAATTTAGTGTTATATAACGGTATTCATAATTAACAAAATACAAATAATTTGGTAAAAAAATATTAATTTAAATAATAAAAAATAAGTCCTATTTACTTAAATTAAACTTAAAAAAACTGCTATTTATATAAATTTCTCTTAAACTAATAGTGTGTTTTAGCTAAAAATTTTAACTTTATTATAAATTTAATTAATATTTAATTCTCAATTTTGGACTCTAATTAAAATATTTTATTGAGATATTTTATTTTTCATAAATGCTGAAAAATCATAAATTTTACAATTATATTAAGATGAAAATTAAAATGCGTAAACATTCAAGAAATGGGTTTTGAAAATCTAACTAATTATGAAAACTTTAAAATTACAAATTATATTTTTGAGTTAGAAAAAAAAAAAAAATCTAAAGTCTATACCTTTTTGATCCTAAAAACACTCGCAGCCCACGGGAGTGAGTAATCCTCAGGTCACGATACTATGCTCAAATGGCGACCCAACAAACCACACATAATGACTTTATTCACCTTAATATATAACTGCTACTATATAAATTAAAAAAAAAAAATAAAAAAAAAAACAGCAGCAAAGCAATCAGAAGTTGCCACCATTAAAGCTTAAAAAACCTTTGAAATTTGTATCTCTGGAGAAACCAGAGGAAACACGTCTCTTGTCTCTTTCCTTGTCTGTCTCTATTTCCACCAAGTGCTTAGCCTAAACGTCTGCCCTTTTTATATATATATATATATAAAATTTTACTCTTCACTAACACCCACATCTCCTTATCAATCTCACTTTGTACCTCCTCTCTTCGCTTCCCCGAGTCGCCTCATAATTTCGACCGAGTTGACTCTGTTTTTCTCTTTCCTTTCTGGGATTTCTGCACCATGAATGGTGGGGTGGATCTCTCCCGTGCATTTGTTAAAGATGTTAAGCGTATTGTTATGAAGGTACCCTTTTGTTTTTCTTAGTTTTTTTTCTCATTTCTTGGTGAAATAATCTAGAAAAGATTTGTTTTTGAAGCTGTTTGGCACAAGGGAATAGCATCATTTTGGAGGGGCAGTAGGTTTTAGTTTTTGCATGTCCTTTTCCATGCATTTTCAGAGGAAAATTTTGTATTTTTAATGTTTCTCTTTTTGTAAAAGTTTGGATTGGATCCTTTTTAGAAAAATGGGAATCTTAGATTCATTTGAATTGATTAAGGATCTCTATCTTTTGTTATAAATGTCTGATTGGGAATTGATTTTAAAATTGGAAAGAGAGAGATTTTTTTTCTTGTCTTCCTATATTCACTGAGTGTTTGGTTATTGAAGGTTGGGACTGCTGTTGTGACAAGAAGTGATGGCAGATTGGCACTTGGAAGACTGGGTGCTCTTTGTGAGCAGGTAAGTGTTGATGAGTTTTTACATATTTTTGTGGAGTTTTTGATGGGTTCAAAAGGGTGATCTTTTGTTTTTTGGTTTGAAATGCAGATTAAAGAGCTGAATTCTCAAGGTTATGAGATTATCGTGGTGTCATCAGGTGCTGTTGGCCTCGGTCGCCAGAGGCTTCGATACAGGAAATTGGTTAACAGCAGGTATTTTTTACCTGGTTGAACTTGGTAGAATAATGTGTGTTAGCCTTTTTTTTGGGTACTAATATGATTAGAATCTCCCTGTGTAAGGAAAAGTGTAAATAATTCTTTTTTTTGTGTTTATTTAATGGTAAACTTTGAAGCTTTTCGTGTGAGAGAGAACCATTAAATTGTCTTATTCCCTTGTAGAGTGCTTATGTGTTGATTATAATTGTATTTATTGCTGACACATATTTTAAGTTTGTTGACCCGATTTCTTATTATAAATGCTCCTTTTTTTTTTTTGTGAAATTGCAGCTTTGCTGATCTCCAAAAACCACAAGGTGAGCTTGGTGGGAAGGCATGTGCTGCTGTTGGACAAAACAGTCTTATGGCTCTTTATGATACTTTGTTCAGTCAGGTGCCTTTCTTTGTTTCTACTTTTGAAGAGTATATATTTAGATCTATTTTCTCTATCCTTTATTTTGTGTTTATTAGTTCATGTCTTGTTTATTTTAAGATGTAGAAATATGTAACTATATTTAATATTATTTTTTGGTGCAGCTGGACGTGACATCAGCGCAACTTCTTGTCACTGATAGTGATTTCCGGGACAAAGATTTTAGGAAGCAACTCAATGACACTGTAGAATCACTCTTAAATCTAAGAGTTATTCCAATATTCAATGAAAATGATGCAGTGAGTACCAGGAAAGCTCCATATGAGGTATTTGAATTTTGGCTTTTCTATTTCAATAGAAAATCCAATGTTCAAGTTGATGATCAAGTCATCAAAAGACTCAAACTAATAACTGAGTTAATTTTAATGAGATATTGAATAACCATGGTGAACGTGCCACCTAAAAGTTTGAGATATTTTTGCCTTCATTCCAGAAGGTTCTTACTATTCTTATATCTAATATATCGAGCTAAAGTCTGCAGGAGGATTTTTCTTTGAGCTAAATCATGTCTAAGCAGTAACAGCATGAAAAAGCTAGGCTCAACTTGATAATCTGTTGAAACTATTTAACTACTTCAACTTTATCCCTAAATTCTTTCTGAGGCTAATGATGACTTTGTGCACCTTTTTAATTTTGTCTTATAAAATTTTGTTTAGTTGATTGCAACCACAAACTCTTCTGGTGTACTAATCATGATAATATGCAGGATATCTCGGGTATCTTTTGGGATAATGACAGTCTATCCGCTTTGCTGGCTTTAGAGCTAAACGCTGATCTTCTGATCCTGTTGAGTGATGTTGACGGTCTTTACAGTGGCCCCCCAAGTGATCCACGCTCAAAGCTGATTCATACATACATTAAAGAAAAACATCAGAAAGAAATTACTTTTGGTGATAAGTCCAGGGTAGGAAGAGGTGGCATGACAGCCAAAGTAAAAGCTGCTGTCAATGCAGCTTATGCCGGCATTCCTGTTATTATTACAAGGTATAATTCTGTTATTTCTTGCCATGCAGGTTCAGGGAGAAGCAATTTTCTTTTGGTGAAACTTCTATATATCATAACAATGTTTTCTCTTAAAAGCTTATTAAAGCATATCAGAATTTGATTGCAACTAAAACATTTGCTGCCGTTAGTACAATTTTGCTCTTAACCATGTTATATGGGTCTTCTGTGAGAAAATAAAGGCGTAAGAGATATTTATCTGATCGTATTTCTCCTTTTTAGATTGAAAAAATAATGAATGTGTGTATTCTATTTGTATTTTTGGAAGTTTGTGGATTTCTAAGTTGTTTGAGCCGTTCATACATTTGATTCTGGCATGAGATGGCTACTTTTCTCTGCGCATGGACTGATTTTTTTCTTGTTGCCTTTGAAGCGGGTATGCTCCTGAGCATGTAACTAAGGTCCTTCAAGGAGAGCGTGTTGGCACACTTTTCCATCAAGATGCACATTTATGGGCCCCAGTTAAAGAATATAGTGCACGTGAGATGGCAGTTGCAGCAAGGGAGAGCTCCAGACGGCTTCAGGTAGCCCTAGTAGATGCAATATATATGGATATACTAACTTAGAAGTATTTGTTTCTTTTGAAAATTGAGCTGTTGGCATATAGATATTGTCTTTTAATAGCATAATAACAAAATAATCTTGCTCTGTAGGCACTGACTTCACAACAAAGGAGAAAAATATTGCTCGACATAGCTGAGGCTTTAGAAGCCAATGAAAAGATGATCCATAATGAAAATGAAGCTGATGTTAATGATGCACAGGCAGCTGGACTGGAAAAATCCTTGGTTGCTCGGCTAGCTTTAAAGCCTGGAAAGGTAAGACACCACTGTATTTAATTGGGTTTTGAGTATTTTCGTTATATTTATTTGCGATACTCTTCTTATCTTTTTGTTCTGATCCAGGTGTACTTATTTCCAAATAATAACTGTTGCTCTCTCTGAAATATGAGAATTGTTTTCTGTTTAATGTCTCTGGTAAATCAGTGTTTTTTCATGTGGTTTTTGTATTAACATATATTGTCTGTTACAGATTAAAAGTCTGGCAAACTCTATTCGTGTGCTTGCAAACATGGAAGATCCGATTGGTCATGTTTTACAAAGAACTGAGGTAATCATTTATTTCTTTTGGGTCTTGATTATGTAGATCTCCATTTCAAGCTATAAATACTAAATGCTTAAATGTTGAGTTTGTGCAATGAGAATAACAACAAGCTATATTGTATGAGTACTTTATAGTCAGGATTTAATTGGGAGATAAGTTTCTGTTAGAAGGTGAAAAACTGCATTATATTTCTGAAAATTTCATCACATTTTTCAGAATGTGATGATTAATGTTGTTTTTCTCATTAATTTATGATTTGCGATGGATTTTTGTATCCAGCTGGCTGATGGACTCCTCTTAGAGAAGACAGCATCTCCTTTAGGTGTTCTCCTGATTATTTTTGAGTCCCGACCAGATGCATTGGTGCAGGTATATTATAATAAACCTTTCATATTATTTGTTTTAGCTAATTCTAATAGGGTCTGGCTAATAGGGACTAAATTTATATGTTTTATTATCATGTAGTCAGTTGCCCCCCCTTGGGTTATAATTCTTTTGATATTTATAGAAGGATGTTTTAGATTGAGAATAATAGCGATGCATAATTGCTACTCATTTCAAAGAATATGTGCATTTGTAATTTCCGTTATCTGTCTTAAATGCATGTGTTCTTGTGGCATATGCACGTGTGCTTTTGATTTAGATGAATACAAGTACAAGTTTGGAAAAAATTGTGTGACAAACTTACAAATTCGAAAACATGAATCTAAAGATCAACAACCTCTTTGTACTGACAAATTAAAGGAATAATTTGTTTCCCTGCCTAAAGTAATTTGATCTTGTCATTTCAAAGTATAACTTGTATCTGGTTATGTTTTATGTCTCCACTTTTTTTTTTCTGCTTATCTTTAGCTTCTTTTGATTTGAACAGATAGCTTCATTGGCTATTCGAAGTGGGAATGGGCTACTCTTGAAAGGAGGAAAGGAAGCTAAGAGGTCAAATGAAATTTTGCACAAGGTTTGGTGTTTCTATGATGATTATTTCTTTAAATTTCAACAACAGTTGATGTGGAAAATTTTTTTATCAAAATTGTCATTTGTCAAATCATTTTAAGAAAATTTTCTTTGTAAATTTACAGATCATCACTGCTGCCATCCCGAATACTGTTGGTGGAGGGATTATTGGACTGGTGACATCGAGAGAGGAAATTCCTGATCTTCTCAAGGTGAGTAGTCTTCCGAGATAAAAGCCAACTACATTGCAATTGATCTTGTGATTCTCTGAATATTGAGATTCGGAGAATGAAAATTGATACTTGCAAAGAAAAATTACAAGCTGCAATTCTTTTTCCTTTGTCAGCATGATGATGTGATTGATCTTGTGATACCAAGAGGCAGCAATAAGCTTGTTTCCCAAATCAAGGCGTCAACTAAAATTCCTGTACTGGGTCATGCTGGTGAGTTAGATCTTGTTTCATAACTTATTAATTCAATATGATGCATGGTCTATATGCTAGTACTAGATTCGATTGTAAAGCCATATTTTCTGGTCAGATGGAATTTGTCATGTATATGTTGATAAATCTGCTAATTTGGAAATGGCAAAGCGCATTGTCCTTGATGCAAAATTAGATTATCCAGCAGCCTGCAACGCTATGGTAATTCTGAAAAAACCATCTATTTTTATGTACTCATTTTGATTCCAGATGTATCGGGATCCACTTTTATTGGAACAGCAATAAATTCCACATCATTTATCAACTCTCTTTGCTTTTTCATGACCTGGCACACTCGTACTGCTCTATGTACAGGAAACCCTTCTTGTGCACAAGGATTTGGTGCATACTGCTACTGGTGGGCTTGCTGAAATCATAGTTGATCTTCGCACTGAAGGTAAGGTTTTCCCTCGTGAGTAATGTTACATCTTAATTATGGTTCTTTCTTAATATTCTCTTTCAGTGTTGTTACTTTATCTAAGTATTGTGATCTTGATGACAACCATTGATCAATTACCTTGTTAATTTTTACATTGGATGGAATTTGATATCAAAATCGCTGGATGGGTTCAAGTAGACTTCTAGAATGAACAATTTCCACAGTTACTAATCAAAGGATTTCTAAATGGCAAACTTGTGCTATCTTTTCAGGTGTTGATTTGTTTGCTGGACCTAGGGCAAGCAGTGAGTTGAACATACCAGAAGCACCTTCATTGCATCATGAATACAATTCTATGGCTTGCACAATTGAATTTGTTGATGACGTTTATGCTGCCATTAACCACATACACCAACATGGAAGGCATGTTTGCATTCCTTCCTCAATACTAGCAACGCATTTTCATGCATGCTCCTTTGCTGTGTAGAAGATTTACACTGAGGCCCTAATACTCTTCTCTACTCTTATTTACAGTGCGCATACTGATTGTATTGTAGCAGAAGATCGTGAAGTTGCAGAAGTTTTTCTACGTCAAGTTGACAGGTAATTTTGTCTGCCAAATTATTTCTATACTAGATCAACTGTTCATGTAAACAGATATATTTTGTAATGATGCTTTTAATGTTACATTTGCAGTGCTGCTGTCTTTCATAATGCAAGTACAAGGTTCTCTGATGGGTTCCGATTTGGTCTAGGTGCAGAGGTAACATATTTTTTTTCACAAATATTTTGGTCATCAGTTTAATTATTCTTCTTTTTAACGGAAGTTTAAATATTTATTGTTTATACTAATATTTGGCTTGTATGATGGATGAACAGGTTGGAATAAGCACAAGTAGAATTCATGCTCGTGGTCCTGTTGGAGTTGAAGGATTGTTGACAACTAGATGGTAAAATTTGCTTATGATATTCGTTTGTTTAATGTTTGAGTTCGATAGACATTCTTGCCTTTTTTTTCCTAAAGAAAAAGCGATAGTTATTCTTGCTAGTTGCCCCTTCTTCCTTATGATTGCATAAAGTTTGTTTGAAGGAGAAGTTCATATTTGCTAATAAAGGAACTTGCCAGTCCATTCGATGAAATTGATTTATTATTATTCTAAAAATAGCTAAACATTAACTTTTAATTTCTATTTCAGCGTATAATGACAATCCTTCAACTTTTCTCTTATGAAATGCAGGATTCTAAGAGGAAATGGGCAAATAGTGGATGGTGATAAAGGGGTAATATATACCCACAAGGATGTAACCCATGTAGAGAATGGCTTTGCACCTCACTCACTCCAGAAAGCAAACAACTGAACTGATGAGTTTGTATCTACCTTAATCTGAGAAATAAAACAATGTTGTTGTTCCTGCTATTCGACGACATTTTGGTGATGCTGCCTTTATTATCAGCGGTCGCACTTTCCCATGTACACTTTAGCCAGTCTAGTCTTATGTTATGTTGCTATTTAATCCCTACTTTAGGTAAGGTCATAAATCTCTCATTTCTTTTACCTGACAGAGTATTAGTATTCTTAGTTTTATTGATCCATTGAGTTTTTAGGATTTAGATGGTTTGCTTTGCTGTGTACAACTGAGAAATGGGGTTCCTTTCTCCTAATTATTGCGAGGTTATTTTTTATTGTTTACTGCCTTCTTTTAATGAAGATGAAGAAAATGATGATGATGATGAATTAGATGTAAAATGTTCATTTACCCTACTATCAAAAGATCAATACCCAAATGGTGAAATCTGAAACGGCTTTTATTGGATAAGCTATAATGAAATTTTTGAAATATGTTATTAGTTACGGGAAAACACACAAAACAGAACAGACTTGCTATGGCTACTGATACAAAAGAATAGAAATCAGAAAAGCTAGCATCTTTACTAATTATTGTATAGATATGGAGGGTATATGACGAACCTTGTTGAAATCCTCCCCTTCGACTCCATTGATGACTTGAATTCTGTTCTTAAATTCTTCTGGCATCCCAAATATTTCTAGCTGTTCTAAAGTAGTTATGGACTTCAGTCCTTGAGGAAGCATTTTCAGATTCCGAGTTCTTATTATAGATAAGCTTTTTAGACATTTCATTGAATTTTCTTCTACTATCCACTCTTCCACTTCAGTTAATTTGCAAATCTGCAGCGTTTCCAGTTGAGGGAACCCATTTGCAGAACAAACCATTTTAGACTCTTGATATGAATTTTCATTTAATGACAGAAACCTTAAATTTGGCAGCTTTTCTAAGATAACCATAGGATCTTGCTTTAGCTTAGAACCAAGTAATACTAATTTGGCTGTACTTCTTGGCAGAGATTCTAAGTTATGAACAGAATTTGAGTCTTCTGATTCTGATATATGTCCATATAATTTCACTTTTGTTAGATTTTGACAATCAGAAAGTTGTTTGAAATTTGTAAATGAACTTCTGGGAGACATCAACATTTTCAAGGATCGAAGCCGGCCGGATAGAAAAACAGGAGAATTTAGAATCTTTTCTGCTTCCTCCATTTTCTCAAATTCAATTCCCAAGTTTCTGATATTCATTAGTTTGAACATTGCATTTCTTCTTATAAGATTCTTTGCTTTTACCCACTTCAAGGTCTGCAGTTCTATTAATGTATCCAATCGAAAATTGGAGGAAACAGTTCTATCTGCTAAAAGATTCCTTAAAGTTTCTATCTTCCATACTACGTTAGGACACCTTAGCCAATAATTCCGTCTCAAATCAAGAGTGTCTAAATTCTTCAAATCAGCAATAGAAGAAGGCAAAACTCCTCGTAGTTTGGTTTCTCGTAATCCGAGGTATCTCAGGTGAATCATATTACAAATTTCGGGAGGAAGGTAGATTACAATTAGATTCTGCAGATTCAGTACTCTAACCAGCCTAAAATTCTTGAAAAGATGATCTTTTTGCTGGGTTGTCATCATTATTTGGTCATTATTTCTAATGAAATAAACTAGAGAACGAAGACCTTTCAAAACTGGTATATAAGATACTGCAATATCAATTCGCCTTTCTGCACTCAGATGAGCAGCGACTCGACGTGTTTCTAAATGCAGATTTTGATTATCGGAATCATCTGTAACATGGCATTTAACGACACTAAGAAAATTCCCTTCTTTTGCCTTTGATAAGCACATTTCTCTAACAAGATTGTGCATTTGAAAAGATTTAATACCAGTTTCAGTATAATTCAGTTTGCTCACTTGAACCATGTTCCTGCTTACCAGTTCTTCCAAATATTGTTCTGCTACATCTTCTATTGTCTCGTCTTTTTCTCCGTTTAATGGTTTCGATACAAACCCTTCTGCAATCCAACTTAGAATCAGCGTTCTTTTATGAATAGGCTTTTTCTCAGGAAACTGAGAGAGATAAAGGAAGCATGGCTTTAAGCGAATCGGCAAACCATGGTAGCTTAAAGATAATATTGCCTGTAATGAATGTTGTTTTTGTTCTAAGTTCTGGATTTCTGCTTCCATATTTCTTCGGACAGCTTTCCATTCAGACATTGAGTTCTTCGTCGCCAATAAACCTCCAAGTAAAACAATAGCTAGAGGCAATCCTTGACAGAATTTCACCATCTCCTTTCCAATCTTTTCAAATACTAGCAAGAAACTACTTTTTTCAACAATGTTTGCCGCGAATATTTTACTGCAGAAAAGTTTCCAGCTTTCATCATATGTCAAACATGGTATCCCTATTGCAGAAATGCTAAGATTATCAGTAGGCTTAGTAGCTTCCTCATTACATGTGGTGAACAAGATTTTGCTTCCAAATCTGCCATTAGGGAAAGCTTGTTTCAAACGATTCAGCATTCCGATTTCAGAAAGATCATCAATAACTACCAAATATTTCTTGTTTTTCAATGCATTGTAAGTGTTTAAAATCATTTCTTGCTCTTTTTCAGCGTGATTAGCAGAAGACCCAAGCTGTGTCAAGATTTCATATAATATATCTTTCAATGAGGATGTCTGTGAAATGACAGCCCAAGCATAACAATCAAAATGTCGCTTAACAGCAACAGAATTGTACACCTTTTGTGCAAGAGCTGTCTTACCAATTCCTTCGACGCCGAAAATCGAAATAAAACCCACTTGTTTCTCTTCCTTAAATAACTTGGACATCGAATCCCATGTACTAATCTCCATCTTAACACTGGATTCTTCTTCTTCCAAATGTTTATAGGTTCTTCTTCTCAAATGGGTCGAACTCGATTCCCCTTCTTCGCAAATGGATTTTATGCCATGAGCTTGAAGGTTGTAAGTGATATTCGATATCCTGAGATGAAGTGATTTGATTTTTGAATCTACGTCTTGAAGTTGGGCATTTTTGTTTTTTTTAGAAAGTTTAGTGATAAATGAAGCTACTTTAACATTTGTATTGGTGAAATTACCAAGAAAATTATCAAGAACATCCTCAGCTTCATAAACAGCACTTCGAATTTCGGATACCCAATTTCGAATCTGTTCATCTTTTTCTTGCTTAAGTTCTGCATCTTTCAAGAAAAACAGGATTTGCTTAAGACCAAGTTGTAATTGCAGAACATCAATATCGATACCTTGAAGAAAACCAGAACAATTCATAAGGATATCAGAGATTCTTTGAATGGCAAGAGAAACAATAGCATCTGCCATTTCTTTTTCTTACCCAAAACAAAACTGAAATTTCTTTAAATTATATGATCAGAAAGAAAGTAATAAAGGGGATGTGAAATTACTTCTCATATAATTTTTTCTTCCAAAGAATATAAATACTAATGGAAACAAAAAAAAAAGCTTCCAGCTTTGGAAAGTGAAAACAACTTTTATTTTGTTAGAAGCTTAAATTTTAGGATACCCAAAAAAAATTTATCCTTTCTAAAATGAATGGTTGAATTGAAACACTAAATTTAAAAAATTATGAGTTGCCAAAAATATTGCAATAGCAGAACCGTTAAATTGCTTTGCTTAATTAACAAATAGTAAAAATCAATTAACAGAAAGGTTCCATTTTTATACTAATACACTGATTTTTTATAGCCCCAAATATTCATGTTTATCATTTTAGCCAGCTTTATTTTATCATTCTCCTAAATTAAATGGGATAAATTAGATTGGGAAGTTCACTGTCCTCTGCGTCTGGTATAAAACTAAAATGTGATTGCTGTAAATCTGTAATTAATTTATTAAAAAATTTAAAATATCCATTAATAGTGGTTTAATTAAGCTAGATCACAAGCTCAAATAAGCATGATTACAATTTTATAGAACTCTCGGCTCGTTTACACCCGATCTCATAATTCTGTCACAACAAGTTACTGAGGAACTCTATAAATATTATGAGAAATACTTGCAAACAATGTAAAGAAGTAACAGCAATCCTGGTTTTTTCCAGATTTCCTCAACAAAATTCCATAAACTTCACAAAGGAATCTAACAGTTTTGAACTTTACAAGGATATGACGGAGGGGAATGGTATAATAAACTAGTTAGTATATTCTTCCAAGAACTCCCAAATAACAAATGAACAACAAAAATGTTCATGCTTCAATAAAGCTCTTGAGATCCTTCAACCACCCTACGAATTCACAACTGTCCTTGTTAATCATGTACTCGTGGAGGAAATACGTCGTGCTTGGCTTTATTCCTCTAATCTCCAGGTACTTGTGCAGAGCCTTCCTCAATTTCTCATCCAAAGTGCTGCGGAAACATAAACAAAAGAGAAAAATCATAACCAAAACAGATCAATTTGAATCATTACCAATCCCATAATAAAGAAATGACAGTAGCTTACTGAAAGTCAGGCCCTGCATAGGCAGTTTGATTTTCAGAAGTTTCGGAACTTCTAACAGTCAATCTATCAATTGCAATCTCATCAGGATAAGCAACACAGTCGAAAATTAGGGAAGTTCCACTCTGTTTTGAGACGGTAACGACCAATGGCATGGTAGACCGTATTGGTTTCTCAGAATCATCATCACTGTCATTGTCAACCTCATTTTCTTCTCCGGTAACGAGATCCGGCATGTGAACTTCAACCTTCACATGTTCACCTTCATAATCTCTTGTTAGGACTACAGTTTGTTGCCCCAGACTATCATCAATTTTGAAAGGGATACCTTCTGGAATCTTTTCAACCTATTAAGCCCCAAAACACAATACCAAATGCTACTTTATTAAAAATCCAACTACAATCAATTTGAACAGAGCTTAAAAAATGCTTCTATGAGAATAAACCTATAATTTGTCATCAGCTTGAGCAAAATAAAAACTTATACCGATTGTAATCAACATGAGAATCTACTCATGAAAGAATCTATTTACAAGATTCACTACCAAATAAAGTGAATCTCTTGTTCAATTGTTACTATTACCAACCATTTTTTTTCCTTTGATAACCTTCTAAATGATCAAAACAGAGCTATGATAACGGTTCATATGCAAATCGAAATTCATCCCACATACAAAAATTAAACAAATTAAATATCTTTCCAATCCTAAATCAGAATTATATGTATAGAATCCTAGTTTCATTGAAAATAAAAACAAAAATAAAAGAAACTACTAAAAAAAGCACTTACTTGGGGTAAATCATCGGTTTCCTGAGCGACCTTGATCTCTGAGTCGATGATTCGGAGAAGCAATTCGCTGGCACTCGTTTTCTTAGCATTAGTAGCTGTAGAAAAATATTGTGGAACGAAAATGGGATTTCTGTGGGAGTATTTGGCATAGTGGTTTACTGCAGGGAAAAGGGAGGAAACGTAATTTCTTTGGCCTCCTCGAGTTATTCGACTAGCTAATGGAGCTAGATTGCACGCCGATTTACGGAGAATTGCAGACAAAGCCATCTTCTACTACTACTTCAAGCTAAGGGTTCAATCGCAAACGAAATAGTGGTGTAAGGGTTTAGGGTTTTTACGTGGAGAAGTGGTATTTTTTATAAATTATTGTGTGGTGCTTAAGTTTTTATTTCACAAAACAAGTATAACTTTACAAAACGATGTAGTTTATAGTAAACCTAATATTACTTGTCACCCTAACTATTTACTTTCATTTTCCCTTCTTTTTACACAGCCGCCTAGTTCCTCTCTTTTTCTCTGTACCTTGACCTCTCACTCGTCCGCCCGCCGCCCGCCCCCGCCGCATCATCACCACCCTCTTACCCTCTCTCTGACGACCATTGCAGTACACATAATACCTGGCCTTCAACGTATTCATCCTCCCTCCTATTCCTTTGATTTTAAGGTAAATACAATCTCTTTCATCTTCTCACTTCTACTTATTTGTATCTGCTTTGAAGCTGAATCTAAGTTCGAGATTCGTACTCTTAAATCTTGATTGTAGATCTGTAATTTCTTTGCTGATATTTAGATTTGCAATGCTTTAATGGCTTTTTTCTAATTTTTGATAATTGATGATCGTCTGTTTCTTTGTTTTTTCATCAATAATAGAATTGTGTTGTAGATTTTCTTGGTAGTACTGATTGGGTCTAGATTATATTAAACAAAGAAAGATATATAATTATTTAGCTAATGGGTTGGCATCTTGATTTTTCAACTTTTCATTTTGTTTTTCCTGTAATTTTATTTTGCAGTGCCATTTGAAGATGATTCACACCACAATTACTATGAGGTGATCTATTCAATATTCAAATGAATAATCATTATTATTTTATTATTCAATATGTTTTGTAATATGTATAAAAAGAAAATAATAAATAAAAGAAGAAAAAAGAATATAATGTTTAATTGTATTAGTAGGAGCAATTTGGTTAAATGAACTCTCAAATTGCACGTACCCAACTATCAAATCTCGAATACTCAGAACCAAAAGTTATCGAACCAAACTTGAATCCTAAATTAAAGTTTGAATCCGAATTTGAACATTTAAATTTCCCTAATGGTTCAATTCGATTCGTTTATAGGTCTAACTAGGGTTCTTCCTCTCTCTCTCTCTCTCTCTTTTTATCTCTCTCCCTCGGGTTAGGGGATTGATCTAATGTCTATTTCTTCAAGTGTAGATTGCTAGGTGGGGTGGTTGATTTCCATCGAGAAATTGCACTGGTTATGGCCGCACAACAATAATTAGGTTTTCTCAATCAACTAGAAACCCTAATTTGTAATATTGCTGTTGCCTTTTAATTGAATGCCAGAAATGGTTGAAAGCGAACTTGATTTTACAAGGGATCTACTCAACTTACTCTAAATCAGCAATTTCACAACATTGATATTTATAGAGAAATTTACAAACCTTTGTTTCAAAAAATACTTGTTTAAATCGATATTTCGATTAAAAAAGTCACTTAAAACCCCTTTTACAACGGTTAGAACCATTTGAAACTGAAACCCCCTTTACAACGGTTAGAACCGTTTGAAACTGATGGTTTTGATTACTGCTCATAGCTTTGAACATCCATTCTAAATGGTTTAAATCCGCGGTTAAAAAAAAAACTGTTCAAATTGCAGTTTTCCCAATGGTTCAAGCACATATCCTTGAACTATAGGATCACATTTTAGTTTCATATTGAACTTGAACTATAATTACAACTTGCACTGTTCAACTTGGCCTTTGGCGTTTGCCTATTTATTGCTATTGTATGGATTAATCCTCACTCTCTTGCAAGCTCTTCTCTTCATTTTGCCCGGTTTAAACTTTTGGGATGCTATCCCACCATGTCTTTCTATTTATATGGTTAATGGAATAGTGTGTTTTTTCCATTCAAAAAGAGTTAGTTAATTGGCTCATCTTTGGTCTTCAAAGAGAAAAAAGGGCAAACAAAAGCAACTCAGTCTCACCCAATTTGTTTTGGGTCAAGGTCGGATTGGAATTTTGTCTCTTATTTTGTAAATTTTGGCTGTTTGGTTCTATTAAAAACCTGAAAAATATAAATGAAATAACCCGAAAAAGGATTAATGCGGACGGAATCCCTAATTTTTGACCTGCAAATTAAAATTTGGACATTGAGATAAAACGTATCTCAAAAGATCCTACATTTTCACAACATTTCTCAAAAAGCACTAAATTTGGGATGTCATAATTGTCTTCCCCTTGTTCATTTGTTCTACGGGTCCAATTTGAAAGAAAAAGATAGAATCATGACGACCTAATTCTCAAAAAAGGAAAAAACTGAAATTCCCATTATAATAATTTGACCACCAGATGGTAGCTGGTGGCTACGCCACAAACCCCCATTTTTGGTTGTTTTCGTGAACGCGTTGTTTGGAGCCAAAACACAAAACAAATATAGCCGAACAAAAAAATTTTGTTTCTTTTTTAAACAGAAAATCAAAATAAAATCCGTAAGCCACCATCATCGCAAGCAATTATCAGTGTTTTTGCTTTTTATCCCTCTAATAATGTAATATTAAAAAAGCAGTGTGTCAGTTTTCAAGGACATAAGAACATTCCATGAAGAGAAGAATAATAAGTTAGATCCTTTAATGAAACCCCAAATCTATACAAATCCCACTTCCACATTAAGACCCTTTACTAGAAAAAGCCGTTGGTTGTGGTGGAGGAGGTAGCGGCGGTGGTTCTGTTGGTAGTAGTATGGGTGTTGCATTCGTGGAATCTTTATAGAAGATCAATTTAAAATCACCCAGTACCTAAAAATTCTCTCTTTCAGCTCACAGTTGAAAAGAAGTGTATTTTCAGAGGGAGAAAGAAACTTTCTGTTTTAGAGAGAGAAAGATGATGAAGGATTTGTTTGGGGGTCCAGGGAAAGTGAGTGGTTTTGGACTGAGAGTTGGGCAGTTTGTTTGTGCAGCAGCTTCAATTGGAGTCATGGTCTCTGCTCGTGGATTCTTCAACTCCACTGCTTTCTGGTAATTTCATTTCTAACTTTATTTCAAAAAGGAAAACTAAAATTTGTGGGTAAAAGTGAAAATTATCTATTGTCTACTCAACACATATTGATTCTGGAATTAATGCTGGGCTCGTCTGTTGCTTGCTGCTCTATTGGCCTATTTGCTAAGTACAAATCTGGGTTTGCTTTGCTTATCATTCCTGTGAACTTTGCTTTTGAATGGTTTACTAAATAATGGTGGGTGGGATGAGGGGATTTTGAGGGTTTTTGAAAGTTTGAACCGTTGAGCGTTATAGTTGTTCTTCATAATTTCAGATTCAGACCAATGCCATGCCAAGAATATAGTGCTCTTGTGTTTTTGCTTGAATTAATGGAGAACATACAGACAAGTAGCAAATATGGATAAAATGGAAGCTTAAACCCCTTGATTTTCCTTAATGCTTTTGGTTTTACTTGGTTGCAAAAAGATTTTTGTATGTTTGTAATTGATAAATCAGGGTAATAGCACAGTGTTTTCCTGCAATAGAGAGTGGTTGGTTGGCACTTCTTTTCCATTCCTATGTCTTGTATACCTTTTGCTCCATTTGGAATAGGCTCTCCTCTGTGTTGCATTTAAGTAAATAGTGGAGTTGATTGGGGGGATTTGGAGGCAAAAATGAGATTAAGCAATTACTATGCTGTATGAAGAATGCAATGGTCTGATCAATTTGCCTGATCTCTATAATACCTGCTTCATGAATGCAATCAAGATTTAGCCTTGCGTAGACCTCTGTCCCTGTCGCTACACTATACTACTTAATTTATTAGACATGAATATTTTATATGCTTTACCCCTTGAAATTTTATGATTGAGTGTATCAATATCAATGGTTAATATATTGATATCCTTTAATCTTCCATATTTCAATGATGATTAATTTAGGGTAGAGAAGCTAAGCTTGAAACAGTAGACAAATATCTTAGGTTAAAACTGAATAATTTAGAAATTTACTCCATGTCTTAACTGTATAAAGAAGGACATCTCCTAATTATTCTTTTTAGTGGAAAGCCCTTTTAAATGGCTTATTTTTGCAGCATAATGGGATTAAATTGAAGCTGGTGAGTTTAATAGTTAACCAAACTGTAAGCCTACTTATGAATGAGGCACAGAAACATATCATAATAGTACTGAGCCTTCCCATTTCTCCCACTTCAGGCCATGCAGTTAAAATTAGTCAAAATGGTGTCGATAAGCTTTTACCGCAAAGTAAACATTGGAATATCAAAGTTCACAAGGCTTTCAATCATTGAACCAAGTATAAATGATGGAAAAAAAAAACTCAGTTTTAATACTTTGCTTAAATATTTGACTAATAAACTTACTGTTGAGCAATACTGATCTCTTGGTATATGTTTAGAGGGTCTGTACTATAATACCCTAATTGAAATTTCAAGATTTGGAGGAATGTATGTATTTAATTAATTCGTGAACTCAGAAAAGAGCTCAACCATATTATATTGATGATATGAAGATTCAATATTACTTTGAAGTACGGTAGCTTTTAGGTCTTTCTGCTATTGATGTGATTGGTTAGATGTTCATTGCGCTTGAGTTCGGGGCATTTAGGCACAACTAGACAAAGAATGTTGAATGGTCTTCTTTTTTGTTTTTGTTTTGTTTTTTTTTTTTTTTTTTTTTTGGTCTTTGTCACTGTTAATTTCTTAGGTTCAATTCCACTCTGTTTATGAACGAATTTGACCACACATATTTACCATCTTCCACTGTTCCTCTTTTTGAAAGTAAGTTTCATCCCTTTATGGTAATTCATGGATTCATAAAATTGTTGGTTCTTAGCGATATGGTAGGTTCAGGATTTGCACCCTAAACAAGTAGCTTACTGTTCAAGACTTCAGCTTGCCTTTTTATTTATTTTAAAACTGATTGTTGTGTTACCATTTTTTATCACTGGGCAGGAGAGTGCTTTGTTGTTAGATTTTTGATGGCAATATTATGATGTCAAATTGGGCATGACCATATAATGTACTTCCTAAAGTTGTACATGGTCTCTGTTATGTATGCACATGTTTATCTTAATATTATGTGGTTTTCAGGTTTTTTTTAAACAATTCATAATTTCTTCCATGTACTGGTACTGCAATATTGACATATTTTTGTATTGAATTCAGCTACTTGATTGCATCAATGGGACTTCAAGTTCTTTGGAGTTTTGGGCTTGCATGCGTTGATCTGCATGCTTTGAGAAAAAAGAGAAACCTTCAAAATCCCGTCTTAGTGAGCCTTTTCGTTGTTGGTGACTGGGTAAACTTTTATGTTTCACATTTTCTTTTATTGAACTGAATATTTACACACACTTTAAGTCTTAATCTGTAGATAGTTAATTTTTTTTTATAATTAGATCTATGTCTTCCGCCTAAAATTTATTCACTGAAAGGATCAAGGAAGGAACAATGGCTACTTTAGAAACAATTAATGCAATTTTAAAATAATGATTGTAATATTGCCAACTTCAAGCTCAGTGCAAAAACTCAAATTAAGCTAACATTTGGATCATTGTGTAGAAAATTTTAAAAAACATCTGCAATTAGTAGAAGATGAGCCCCTCTACGTTTATCTTCTATTGTCAGTTCAGCTAAGATGGGTTGTTTATTGTATGGTAGGGGACCCTAGTTGTGAGACTTGATGCAGGAGGCCAGATTTTGATCCATAGAGATAGCTCTAAGTTCTATCTTCCATCTTCCCTTCATCTCTCCAACTCTGTCTGTTTCTCTTTGGAAAATTTTCCTTGGATTAGATTAGACCACCTTCAAACTTTTTCTTAGTCTCTTCAGCTTTTGCTGCAAACAGCAAAGTGCAAATTATCAAACCTTTGATTCTAGATGATGAATCATTCTTATGCCCTTCATAATTAATATTATATATATGGTTCTTGGCTTGTTGTCATAGTCCTGAGAAGTAAAAGGTGCAAAATTAATCATGCGTCCAATGTGAATCTTTTGGTTCTTTCTTGGACATACCCTAAGCTATAAGAATTGAACCAACAAATTGTTTGAAAATACCATGGAGATTACAGAGTAAACCCCATAAATATTCCCCCAATTTGTTTCTATTGATTTATGAGCAATAACAATTGCTCCTTTCTTACATTTCTTGTGTCCACAAACCCTCTTTTTGTCCATTCTTTTTCCCATGGATTTTGTCCTTTGCTTTGTGTCTTTCTTTTGTTTGGAAGAGTCCATTCCTTTTCTTTCTGTCGTGTCTTTTTTTCCTTTGAGAAAAGGAGAAGTTGTATTTACCGGTGGCTGCACAACATCGCAGCAATATTTATGAATTCAAATGCTAGTTCCATAGGATAGCCTGCCCAAAATACAAATTACAATCTGGAGATATTGCCTGTTCTATGCAGTTGTTTGTCGCAGTGGCATGTTACTTAGCTAGCGTTCTACTCTGCTGTCATGAAGCTAGATTTTAAATTTAAGTAATCATACATATGCTTTCTCTTTCTGATATTAAGATCTTATAAAATGTGGTAATCTAACAGTGTTACATATATTTTTGTGTCTTAAATTTGCAGGTTACTTCTATTCTTTCACTTGCAGCTGCATGTGCATCTGCCGGCGTTACAGTTTTGTACTCGAGAGACTTGCACTACTGCAAATCACCACCACATTTCCCATGCAGCAGGTTCCAGATCTCCATTGCTTTGGCATTCCTCTCATGGTTTCTTCTTGCTATATCTTCTCATGTTATGTTTTGGCTTTTGGCCAATGTTTGACTTAATCGAAAACAAAACAGTCTATTTTCTTCATTTTGTCTTGTATATATAGTTACTTCTTGAAAATCCCCTCTTTTTTTTTTTTTCTGGGAAATGTCAGAACTGTCCCTTTCCGATAGCTACTTTCGTTAACCAACCCCAAAGTTTTTTTTTTCTTTTTTTTGCTGTATTATCTTGCAATGCCCTGGTTTATGAAACTGGCCTAGAACCTCTTTCTTCTCCTCCGGCTTGTACCGAGAAATGGAAAAGAACTGAAAAAAAGAAGCAAAGAGGAGTGTGAGAGAGTTTATTGGTTATTGTCTTGGTTGAGGCATTGTAATTATGGTTTTGATTGTAGCCTGGGTTGGTTGTACATGGATTTAGAGCTTGAGATAGAACTGAACACTGAAGTGAAGGTGATGTGCAAATTAGTCTTTTCACTTGTGTTTCTCACCCCATCCACTCATTCTACCTACCTTGTAATGTGGTTAGTTTAATTTCTTACCATCTTTTTCCAATGTGCAAGTTGCCATAGAACAATGTGTATATGGGTTTGAGATGCTTGAGCAAGAAATTATCACCATCTTAGCACCAATACATTCGATTTAAAATCTTGAAACTTAAGATTAAACAAGTTTAATACACTAATAATTATATTTTACAGCCTTTCTCTTTGATGTTACTTCTTTCCAAGTGTTGGGTAGAAGAAATCAAATTTTGGTCTTTTTACTGGATTGCAGGCACACACTAGTCTTTTCTTACCAGATTGCATATGCACTTACTATGGTTTTATATGTACTTACTGCTAGATTATGTTCTGATGTATCCTTTGATGGTTTTTTATGGTCCTTCCTTCATAGTTATAAACTTGTAATACACAATATTTTATGACTTAATGTGTTTTTTTATAAGAAAAAGCTCATATATAGCTTTTTTTTTTTTTGGAATTTGGATATTTATAGTCCCTTTAAAAATTTTTGGCTCAAAAATAATTTCTTTTTAAAGTTTTTTGGCGAAAAATAATCCCTTTATTTGTGAAAATTTTAAAAATATATATAAAAATAAATTCACTTTTTATTTTAATTTGAAAAATAATTTAAGTTGATGGAAAAAAAACAATAATATTGATGCTAAAATCATTTCATGACAAAGGGAAGTTCAACTAATTTAGCCAAATTTACTATTTATTAAATATTTAAATAATCTATAATAACTTATTAGTTATTACCACTAAAAATGGAATAATTCTCACCTCAAAATACCAAATGCCAACGTAATTAACTTAATTATTATAATCCACACAAACATTTAGCAATTTAGGGCTCAAAATAACGACAACACATTTATAAGCTAAGGTCCCATTGACATTAACATTAGAATTATGGACCACAAAAGAGCAACATTGCTATCAATTTGGGACCCCAACTTTTAAATATATGAATCCTTCCATATCTTTATTATTATTATTATTATTATTATTATTTAAAAAATGCTTAAATGTGGCTTTTCTGCGGTTACAAACACCTACATAATGTTGGTGTTGGCCGCTTCACCTTTCCATTGCCTCTTATGAATGTAAAGGATGGGACTTTTAGTTCCACATTGGTTATGCCTTACAAGTATTTGTCCTTTCACTTTATCTCTACACCAACCCATTTCGAAGATAAGGACATTGTCACTTTAGAATTTATCCAAACGGTCCAATCTATTTATAATGAATTGAAGGATTTCTCTCTGTTTTTAAAATTTCCCTATTAATCTGAGTATGACTTAGAAATTGGCGGAGGATTTATTGTCTGAGTATGGTGCACACTTTGAGCCATAGAGACGTGTGCTGCCCGCTGGGAGCCTCCACCTGCAGTAGCTTTAACCGATGATAGTGAATTTTGTGGCTGGCTTAGGAGGAGTTATCCGGAATCAGATGGTTATTATTTCACACATAAAAAAACTGTCTTTCTCTTGACTACAAATGGCCATTCGCTTGGGTTCTATAATTTGCTGTTGAAGCAATCTTATCCAACCACTAAGGAGGCTAATGGATTAGCTCACTCCTTTCTTCCATTTCTTTTCAACTTTTTGCATTTTAGTATTGTAATTATAAACTTAATTTGTTACTAATTTAATTAAAATGGTACAAAATGTTACTCTAATTTTATAAAATCAATACACTTATATAAAGACGGCCCTTCATATTATATATATAGTGATATAAGACACTGCATGTGATGTGATCCCACTCTTTCAGGTCTTTAACTACTAAAGTAAAAAACTCATTATTCATAATTTATGCCACCGACAATTTGATTATGTGTAATATTACGTAATTTAAGAAAAAATTCTGAAATATTACTACTAAAATTTCAAATTAAAAGGGTAAAAAAGGAACAAAGAATTTATCAAATGGTACAATTACAAATAGCCCTATGAGTCGAAGATTTATTTCCCTGTACATAAGATCAATAAAACTCCAAACACCCACACACCACACTATGCCCTGCCATTAACAAACTCACTCAAGCAGCTTCACTACACTCTTTATTCCAAAACTCAAGAAACTGACTTTTACACGTGTAACAGAAAAATTTAAGCAAAAAAATAAATAAAAAGAACCGACAATGATCAATCTAAAACATATTCTACAGATTTCCAACCCCATTTTCGATCACATAACTATCTCCGGCTTCAAAATGCTTGATTTGATCTCCTTGTGCGGCAAAACCACTCCCCCGTTACTGTAAATTTCGTCGCAAACGTGTACATCTTCTCCAAGAATTGTCATGTTCTCTACACGAGCCCATTGACCTACAGTGGAATGCCACCCAATTATGCTGCTGGATATGCAAGCATGTTTCTTGATGCGCACTCCACGCATCACAGTACAACGAGAGAGTCTAACTCCTGATTCCACAATGCAGCCTGGACCGATGGCAACATCAGGTCCGATCAAACAACCTTCTCCGATCTTGGCCGTCTCATCGACCAAAACATTTCCTACAATATTGGGGCCAGTAGCCAACTTAGATGAAGATCTCTTTCTCAAAGAATCAAGATAGAGTCTAAGGCCTGTGATGTAATCTCTTGGCTGACCAATGTCCATCCAAAAACCAGGAAGGACCATAGCAAAGAGTTGCTTATCTCCAGCAATGCTTGGAAAGACCTCTTTTTCAATTGAGGTGGGCCTCAGTTCAATTCGGTCTAGGACAGATGGGTTCAACAGATAAATTCCTGCGTTGATTTTGTTCCCAACAAATATCTTTGGTTTTTCCACAAATCGCTCAACCCTCCCAGTGGCTTCTTCCATAACCACTACACCATATTTTGATGGTTCATCCACCTATGACAATCAGGCCAAATGATTCAATCGATCAACAACTGTTTTTCAATCTACAAATATCTCATCTATGGCTGCTGAAAAAAATCACAAGATTAATAGTTATAGAAATGTTACCTTGGTTACCATTATAGAAGCCTCTCCTCCATGAGCCTTATGGAACTCCATCATTTCTTTGAGCGGATACTCACTGATGACATCACTGTTAAGAACAAAAAAGGGATCTCCAGAACCATCAACCAATTTGTCCCTAGCTAAAGCCAGAGGGCCAGCAGTCCCAAGTGGCTCAGTCTCTTGTGAGCATGTGATCGTTATCCCCAGTTTTGATTCAAAGTCTTTCAAAAAATTCAACATCACCTGCAAATTGATGGAGCAAAACGCCAATGTCGTAAGCAACCAGAATTCAATACTCCTCTCAATCTTTAATTTAATTCGCTAATGAGGAAAGAGAAGGGAAGGAAAGATTCATTCTTTACCTCTGGTTGGTAGTTAATAGCCAGCACTACTTCAGTCACTCCAATTGCCTTGAGAGCCTCGATCTGCAAGAAAATCAGAGTCAAGCCACAAATACTCCAAGAAGACAATCCTTTCAGAGATTTAACAAAAATGTATTGCTTCTCAATCATGGATCACAACAAAAACAGAATCAACAGAGTAAGATAACCAAAAATAAAAGATTTTACTTTTGAATCAAATTAGTAATAGCCAACAAGAGACGTAGTACATACCTGATGCAGGATCATGGGTTTGTTGCCAAATTCTACAAGTGGTTTAGGGACACTGAGTGTCAAAGGCCTCAAACGGGTCCCAAATCCTCCAACAAGAATAAGTGCCTTCATTGTGATTTACAAGCTACTTTTCCTGCAAAATCCAAACCAAGCACCTGATTAACACAGAACAACATAAGATGTTATCAAAAGATAACAGTGAAATCACATGCATCCAAAAGGAATGAGCTGGTAATAGCAAAAGAATTCCAGCTGAAGTACAGCCGGGAATTTGGTGTTACTTTCACATTGGTTACCCCATAAAGCACATGGAATCTAAAAGAGAATCTAATTACTAAGTAACTTTTGCTTCAAATTACAAATTTCAATATTTTGTCCTTCTTATCAAAAAAACAAAGCAGCTCTCAGCTAGTTAAATATAACACCAACAATAAAAATATTTTGGTATGCTGAGTTCAAAACATAAGTCAGTAAAACGATTAAAAAACCATTTGACTAAAAAAACAGATTAACACACTTATGCGTTTTATACATTTACTAATCCAAAATACAGTACAGAAACTAGGCATATATACGCCTATTTTAATATTTATCACTAAAATCAAATAAAAGTCTCATAATATTATATAAAAAAATAATTTAAACTTTCATAGAATTACATATATCTTAAGTCTAAGATTTAGAAAAAAGTATAAATCATAAGTATGGATCTTACTTCTTCACCATTTTGATGACTACTACATTTTAAAACATGGAATAGCAACAATTAACCACAAAAGAGTTAACACATTCAAGGTTCAAAGCTTGACAGAAATTAATCACCTTGAATCTACAAATTCAAGGCTATACAAAAGAAAGAATTTAAGAGCAATTCATGTGAACTTTAAGACACACAAGAATATCCTGCAATTACTCTTTCCATATATTCTAGCTTTCACAAGTCGAGATTTGCATAAGATAATACCCCTGCAAATCCAGTGTAAACTAAAGCTTACAAGAAAAACAGTCTAAGGAAAAATGATGGGGCGTGAGCTGGAGTCCATCATATATCACGCATTTTTTTTTTTTCTCAGCAGGTCAATCAGCTTGCAAAGAAAACTAGTATGCAATCTCCAAATTAAACCTCAAAGGTACCCCGTCAATTACAGGATCTTTAACCTCTTTTCAGCTCCATTAAAGACTTAGAAACAGCACAAGACAACTCAAAATAATGCAAATAAATGACTGGTTATGCATGATTAAAGTAACAAATATCAATTTAGCTTTCAAATGTCAATCAAAACACAGATCAAAGTAACGTTCCAGTCCCAATTCAAACACCCAAACGAAATAAAAACCATGAGATCATTTCAATAACAGGGATAAAAATGTTGCTCAATTGAAGTAAGAAAAATGAAATGCAGACTGTAGAATCAAAGATTAGAGGGAGAGAGATCGAAAATTTATATGAAACAGACCAAAAATTTAATTGCTAGGCCAATATTGCCGGTTGTTCCCCTTCCCGTCGCCGGTGATTTGCGTCGTGAACTGCTCAGAGAGAGCACCGCGTGCGGGTACAAATAACGAAAGAAGTAAGAATCGTGATTTCGTTTTGTTTGGAAAAAAAAAAAAAGCTGGAATTATTAAAATTTAGGGAAGCAAATAGAAATACCTTGAAGTCTGACCAGATCCAAATTCCGAATTGATTCACCAAACCAGACACCGGTCTGTCAGAATCCGGGGGCGAGTCAGAACGGTTTTGGAACTGAGTCAACTCGGGGCATATTAGTTTAACTGTGTGCAGAGGGCGTTGGACGAGAGAGGAAGACGATGATGTCATTTATATATATCGAAAGAAAAGGAAATACCATAAATTAAGTAGCGTGTATTTGGCGGATTTTAAAAAAAAATAATTAAATTTAATTTTTGATTAACTTTCCTTTTTATCCAAGTAATTGCGTTTATCTCGTTAGATTAGAAGGGAAAACAACTCTTAAGTTTAGCGTAAATATTTAAATTTCATATTGAGACAAATTTGCATTTGTTTAGATTTTGGGGGGTTACATACTAATTTTTAAAAAATATTTTATTTTCAATTAAAAAATAAAATAAAATTTTTCAGTATGCACATTATAAACCATTTCGTCAAATAATTTTTTGAATATATTATAATGAAAATTTGATATTTCTTCTAATCTGATTAAAATAATTAGTAGACAATTTTTTCAAAAATTAAATAAATAAACAAAATAAAAAATTATGTTCAATGACTTTAGCATGTTTTAAAAAATAAATTGAAGAATAAAATAAATTGAGTGACTAACATACATTTTAAAAATAATACTAGTAAAAATACTAAAAATTTTATATGTATTATAAAATTATACTTAATTTTTATCAAATATAATTTAAATTTTCAAATATTAACTAAATATGATTTATAGTATATATTTGAATACCACTATACATAAAAAAAAAAAAAAATTATTTAGTCAATTTTAAAATTGTGTGATATTTATTTTCTATAAAATATCAAAGTACTATTTATTATTATTTCTCTTAATTTAATTGATAAAATAATGATATTAACAAAAAATATAAATATATCATCAAATACTTTATTTATATAATAAAATATAATATATCAAATTTTTATTTATTTATTCCCTTTACTTCATAATTAAATTTATTTATTTAATTATAGATTATTTAACTATTTATTATTTAATAATTTTATGAAATGAAAAGCATCAAGTATTAGAAACAAATTGTGAATGCTAAAATTTAAAAACAATGTATGAAAAGGTGAGAAAAAGTTGAGAAAGCTAAGATTATTAAAAAGTTTTAAAATTATTAAAAAGGTTTTAAAATTATTATTAATAATTTCTACATAAAAAAAAAAGTTTTAAATTATTAAAAGATGTTGACGGGGAAGTTCTATCTCCTCACCCTCATCTTTCTCTAACCTTTTTTTTTTTATACAAAGTTAACCGACCGAATAATATTATTTATTATTATATAATAGAAATAATGTTTATTAATAATATAGTTAGTTGACATGAATCGAACTCAAAATATCTAAATCTCTCTTATTTTCATAATAATAAGTAATAAGTAAGATTAACAAACTAGTTTATTATTATTTTCTTTTAATAAAAACTTTTTGTGTAAATGAACTAATTTGTTATAATCATTTACCAAATGGTTTGTTATGCTGGATTGTTTTATTTCTACATGTGATATTTTTGTTTCAAAAGATCAAAGGGGGCCATGGCTTTTATTGAGGTTGTGCTTAGTCCTCCGTCATTAATTGGTAACTAGGATCAACTGACTCAAAATCAAAACTAATAAAGAATCGATAATTTAGAAATCAAACTAAATTAGACCTGATTTAAATTTTATGCAAGTCGGGTTCCAATTTCTTAGTAGAACCATTTTTAAAACCATGAAAATGATCGGAACTTATATCAAAAACAAGAAATCGAATATGAATAGAAGACTTATAGTTTAAACTATATACTTTTAGACCAAACTACGTAGTTTTACTTGAAATTCTTATCTTAATTTAAAAATTTATCTAAATCTAAACAGAATTATAAATAAATAGCAGTTTCCCTCTATATTCTCTAACTCTAATTCAAAAATAAATATCAAACTGAATGGCTAGTTCATTAATTATATTTGAGCCATGTGAATACAATTTGATTCAAAGTTCAAACCGTGAATCTAATCCAATTGAACCAAAACCATAGTTATATTTAGATTGACATAAACGTAATGTGTCTCTTATAGCATGATTCTTTTTTTTTTTCAAAATAATAGTATGAATTATTATTATTTTAGAAGCAAAATAGTATGAATTATTACTTGGTCCTTATAGTATGGTATAATTTTTATTTAGAGAATATTCATATAGATCCTGAAAATATAATTGGCGGAAGGCAAAGTGTTGTTGAATATGATTGGACAAACAACGTGCGGGTCCGACAACAACTTGTTTGGCAGCCGACAGTACAGCATATACCATATAGATCCGCGCTCGTTTAAAACTAACTTAGGGTAGTTCGAACATCTTGCAACACATGCTTACCATATTTGCAATAAATAAAAATATTTGCAATAAATAAATAATAATTAATGAAAACTTAACGTAAAAATTAAATTTCGAATAAGGGCATCATAAATTTTGTTCAATTAATATTTTTTCTAAAATTTCTAATTTAATTAAATTTCTCTCAACAAGAAAAAATCTAGTGTAAATATTAATACAATTTTGATTGAATCTAACTTTTATCTTATTTCAAATAAAACTTTTTCTTCCACTAATTAATCAATTTTTTTTTATTTTTACTTATCATTCATTGTTCGAATTCGAATTTGAATTTGGTGCTGGTTTGAAAATATTATCTCATCTATTAGTTGTATCTAATTTTAAATAAATAAAAAAAATTATTAAATTGATTAATTAACTATGAGAATTAATATTTTAATATTAAAAATTAATTTAATTTTAATTCAAAAAATGCTTATAGTATAAAAATTTTAAGTGAAACTTATTTTTAAAAAAAATAATAAAAAATGTATTAAATGGATTTTAAACCTACAAAAAATATGAATGTCCATAACTTTTTTTTTTTTTTAAGAAAAGGGGAATGGTGAGATCAATCTAGAATCTTAAAATCCTGGTAAGGGAATTTTAGGCCTTAAAGTTTAAAATTAAAATTTTACAAAACATACAAATTAATAAAAGCAATTTATTTCCGAGATAATAAAATTAATAATAAAATGGAAAAATTACACGAAATGGGGAAAAACCATCAATAGTTAGTTTTAATCAAGATGGTAATGATTAGAAGAAGAAAAGATTGCATGTCCAATTGAACAAAGCGAACTAATTATATTTGATTTAAATTGACCGAAACAAATTAGAATTGATCTTTTTTTAAATTTAAGAGCTAAAAGTCGGTTGATTGATTTTTTTTTTTTTAACTTAAGAGCTAAAAATTGATTGATTGAATGATTTATATTTGTTTAATCAAAAAATTAATTTTTTTTAATTAACCATACCGGTAGCCGTTTCTGTTCGATTCGGTTAAGTTGAAGATTATAATATTATTAGTTAGGCTCAATGTTATAAAATAAGATTTGATTTGGTTGAATTGATTGGTCATCACTTATTATTGTGTTTTGATTTTTTTTTTTTTTTCACAAATCTTCAATTGAACTATTCTTATTATATTCTTTAATCTATAAGTTCAAAAAGCAAAAGATGTTTACGTTAAAACCACCCATAAAATCCTTAACGTGAGGTGTAAAATAATAATCGTCTGTTGCATGTCACATGCAAACAACCCTAAAATCTAAAGAAGTACTGTTTTAATTGTTTTGTTAAGTCACTTACAAATTGTATCTGTGGGCTTGCAAAAAACTAAGGCTTCTGCAAAGTACTTATTTATTTCTACACAAAGAGAAAGTCAAATTCAACATTTAAAAAAAAAAAAAAACTCAAATTCTTAATTTATTTACGCGTTTGGCACAAAATTTAATAAATGAAAGGTGGAAAAATCGATAAAATTTGCAAAAATAATTATTAATTGAGCATCAAACTTATTAATATAATAATTTAAAAACATTTCACAATAAAAAAAAAAATAAAAGTTTTTTTAATCTTGTATTAACCCAGGGGCATGTGAAGTGAAATTTCGTGAATTTTTCAGCGAATAAAAAAAATTCATGTGGAAATGATTGGGCATCCAAATCATCAAACCTCCACATCATATTATCATACCAATTTTACCCTTAATTACATTTCTCTAGTTGTGCATACAAATTCACTTGTTTGTAGTTAACATGACTTTAAAGATGAATTCAAATCACAACTAAAATAATAAATTTTAATTATAATTACTACTATAATTGTACTAATTTAAGTTAATTAACTGCAAAACAGTTAATTAATATCAAATAGAGACGATTATGAATAAAATAGAAATACTATCGATAATATCTGATAGCCCTTAACATTAACTAAATATTCTTGTACAACATTAATTAAATATTTTTTTATATTATTTTTATAATGGGTTCATTTTTCAAAATAAATAAAAGAAGTTATTACTCTAAAGTTAAAATAAAAATTAGATTAATTTTTCCAAAACCTCCAATTTAAAATATGTATAGTCCTCATTTTCACTAATTTATTTGAAATTCTTTAAATTGGATGTAAAAATAATTTATTTTGTATAATTAGAAAACTGGGTTTCACGCATCCTTCGATAAAAATTACAAAGATGCATGCATTCCCAAAAATTGCGAAAGTCTTAGTGGAAATATAAATAAATATTAAAATTCCAAAAGTGCAAATAACCTAACAAAAGGGAGTTGACAATTCGGTTTAAATTCCCTTTGAGGATGCATCAAGTTAGATTTTGAAATTGTTAATTACGTTACACATTTTTTAGAAAACCTAGAATTTGGGATATTGGAGACTTGGAAAATGGAAAGCCGTGTGTTTATTAATTGAATATATATATATATATATATATATATATATATATATATATATATATTTAGGTAATGATGCAAAATGAAAATGTAAATCTTACATTGCAACTATATTGCTTATTGACCAATTAATTGACTTCTAGAGTATGCATATGCTTCCCGCTTTTTGCTTTAGAATTTTTTATTTATGGACCATTTTTACTCATAAATTCTATAATGTTTATTTTTTATTTGAAAAATATGCACATTAATGAGAAAAACGCTAACTCAAATAGTATTTTTATTCTACAAAAGATCGAATCTGACACTTCAAATTTCAATGAGCAATGTGTTTACTAACTGAACTACTTGCTCGATTGATGAAATGATTTTTCAATTAATGAGTATTCGTGGCCACCAGACTGTTATGATTTCCACGAGAAGTATTTTTTTTTTTGTTATATATTAAAAAAGGGTACCTCCTGAAAAAATTAACCCCGTTTAGCAGGTTTTTTATTCTTTTAAAGCTAATTAATGCTCCAAATGACCCCTTCCTTAAACTTGGCTCATATTTAATTTTAGTTCATTTGTCACGTTTCTAAGAAGAAGAATAAGCCAGCCACAACTTTGCTGCCACTAACTCTGTTACTTTTTCAATTTTTTTAAAAAAATTTTAATAATTTTTCTTAACCATTATATTGGGGTGTTTTTTATTTTTTATTTTTAAGTTTTTATTTTGAGCTTCTCATACAATATATTATAAAATGGATATATAATGTTCATTTTGTATATTTAAATATATTTTTATATCAATTTATAACCTTCATAATGTTTAGTGCTAGTCATTGTATTTTCTTTGACAAATGACTATTAACAAATATTTAACCATTTAAAATTCTATATTAAAATATATCCTTTTATAGTTTATAATACTGTAATAGATTATTTATATGAATTAATTATTTGGTTAAGTATAATAATTATTATTTTATTTATTACAAAATTATTAGTGATTGTCCTCTTAAAATCATACTCTGATTTCGCCCCTGCTAATGTTGCTTAAGAAGAAGAGAGAATTTTTAAAGGACTTATTTGGGTCATCTCCATCTTTTGAAGAACAAGAAGCCAACTATCGCTCAAGCTACCCTTAACCTATCTTTTATCGATTGCTCCCCTTTTACCCTTACTTGAGAAGAAGAGAGGCGTTTTAAAAGACTTATTTGTGTTGTTCCATCTTTTGAAGAAGACAAGTGGTCTGGTAGAGGGTAATTTTGTACTTTTGGGGTGATTCATGGAAAAATTGAAGAAAATTGAATTCCAATATGAGATCAGTGATCAGTTTCAATGCTTTTTTTAAGAATATAAATTATGAATAATGAAGGGAAGGAATTTTTAGTTGGATGGTAACTCTAAAAAAACAGATTTCTCATTTTTTTTAAATCTCTTGCGAAATACGATAGGGGCTATAAATATAAAGGAACAACTATAAGTACCTCTTTATATATTTATCAAATTCAATAATGTCGGAATATGTTGACATAAAATTCCGACACCTAAATTATTTTATTGATAGTTTAACTTTTATCTATCTATTTTTCTAAAATTCAACAAAAAAAAAAATAATTATTTTATTGATCATTTAACCTCCCTTTCATTTTGTAGCAAAAATGGCTTTTTTTGACTGTTATTTCCAATTTTGGATCCTAAATAGCTTTGAAAGTCCTCGTTTCCCATTATCTAGTTGATTTTAATTCTTTTAGATAGTATTTTAATTTGTATAGCTGTTTCCGTATATATCCCCAAAGTATATCGTGCAAGGCCTCTAAGGCAATTAAGGCCCGCATCAGGTTTTGGTATTTAGGCCTATTTGGCGTTTGATTTATTTTGGAATGATTGATTTTAACAAAGAGTATTCGTAACAAATACTATATTATTTCCCAAAAAAAGATAAAATAATATAAATTTTTAAAAATTTATAAATATTTTATTATTTATATTCTAAATTGCTCTTTATCTTAATAACTCATATTTTATTCTTCTTTTCTACTTCCCTTCTTCTTTTCCCTTATTTTTTTCTCATCCTTCCTTTTTTTTGTGTTCTCCTTTTCCTCTTCTCATCTTCATTCTCTTTCGTGTTCTTCTTCTTCTTCTTTTTCTTCTTCTTCTTCTTCTTCTTCTTCTTCTTCTTCTTCTTCTTCTTCTTCTTCTTCTTCTGTTAATATTTGTAACAGTAATAGAGAGAGAAGGACAGAGTAAAATCAGATTGAACACAGAAGCAAAAGACGAAAGAAGAGAAAGAGAAAGGAAAAGTGACAGATGCAGCAGAAAAATCCAAGAGAAATAAGAAAAAAAGGAAAAGAATGGGAATCAGATGTCATAATAGAAGATTTAGAATTCTAGGGTTTTGGATTTTTTCTATTCTTCTTCTCTGTTTTCTGTAGGAAATTCTCTAATCAATTTCGAAATTGATTTGAAATTGAGAGGAACTAGAATTGAACTTTCTGTATGAACTTTAGTTTAGGGTTAATTGCTTGTTTATGTAAGGATAATTTCCTCATTCTTATTATTGTTGTTAATGACTTGTAAATGATGTTGGTTTTTGTGTTGCTTTTCTAAGTAATTATTGAAAACTGCTTGCTATTAAAATCTGTTGTAAAATTCTGTTTGTTGGTATATATGACAGTATATAAAAACTAGATATACTGATATATATATACCACAAAAATAACACATAACATAGTATATATGAATCATATATACTATTATATATACTTCATACAAAGAACCCACTGGTGAATCTTTCTCATACCAAGACATCCAAGTCGGCGAACTTGTTGGTAAAAAGATTTATAGTCATCAGAATCAGAGAAGAAACTTGATACAAGAGTTATAAGTCAGAACTGAATCCCCATCCCATGCTAACACTGATGCCAGTGCTAGCTGTAAAGAAAGAATAATTGAAGGAACAAGGCGGGTAAAAAGATTTATAGTCATTAGAATCAGAGAAGAAACTTGATACAAGAGTTATAGGTCAGGACTGAATCCTCATCCCATGCTAACACTGATGCCAGTGCTAGTGAAGGAAAGAAGCAGAGGAAGATTTCATAGGAGGTGATGCAGAAGCCGATGCCAACGGCGAAGAAGAAGGAGGAGGTGGAGGTTACTACTGTTGATGCTGTGGCTGGGCTTTATTTTCAGCCATTAAGAATAAAAAGAAAAGTTATGTAACAATGAAATTCAGAAAAGAAAAAAAAAAGTGCACCCCATAAAAGAAGAATTAATTATATATATATTTTTTAAATTATTAAATTAATAAAAAATAATTAATAAATGCCATATTTTTCAAAAATTATAAAAATGCCCAATGAGAAAAATATAACAGACAAAATTAATCGTTAGATGAAAAAAAGAAAAGTTAAAATCGACAATTTCTAAAAAAATTGTCTAATAGAAAAACTCATAATTTTTCCTTAAAATAAAACATTTATTATAATTTTCTTTTTTTGAAAATAAGTGAACGGCGTCGTGTTTATTTTTCCTAACCGCCCAATATATGACTCTATAAAAGGGAAAAAACCCTCTACTTAAATCTCCAATCCTTCTCCTGAAACGCCATAGTTGCAGTCGCAAATCTCCCCATTTCCACTCTCTGCGTTACAGAATAAACCCTAGATCTCTCTTTTCGAGCCATGGCTTCCGATAAATCTGCTCTTAACCAGGCCAAGCCGATCCGGTGGGGTGAGCTGGACGAGGACGACGGCGAGGATTTGGATTTTCTTTTGCCGCCGAAACAAGTTATTGGCCCCGACGATAATGGAATTAAAAAGGTAATTGAATACAAGTTTAACAACGATGGTAATAAGGTTAAAATCACGACTACAAGCCGAGTACGGAAGCTCGCTAAGGCACGGTTGAGTAGGAGTGCTGTGGAGCGTAGAAAGTGGGCTAAATTTGGTGATGCTGTTCATGAGGATGTTGGTGCTAGACTTACCATGGTTTCTACTGAGGAGATCCTGCTCGAAAGGCCTAGAGCTCCAGGTATATTATATCCTGCTCTATATGTGCTTGGATTTTAATAACTAAATGAAATATGAAGTTTTAACTTTGCAGTTTACATGTTATTGTATTGAATTTGGTAAATAAGGGGTTGCATTTGTAAATAAAAGGCTATATTAGAATGCTAATTGGGTTTCTTTGATTCTTCTCTTGAAAATCTTGCAAAAAGGATGAGAAAATTTGGATTTTTGTTTTGGGTTTGTTCTGTAATTAAAGTTTCTTATATTTTCAGAACAATATTCTTTACATTTGGGATTGTGAAAGCTGCATCCTTTATTTGTGGATGTTTGGTTACTTATAGATGATGTTATTCCATCTATTTGGTTTTTGCAATCATTAGGAAGTTGATGGAAATTGAATTTATTTGTCTGTTGTTTGAGTTAATTAAAAGAACAATCGGGTTGTTTGAAGTTTGTGCTGGGAACTGAAGATTATGTTGCTTAGACAAAATTAAATGGGTTTTGTTTTCTGAGAGAAATTTTAAAAGATAAACAATCATTTCAGGTGTGAATGTTTGATATACAACTGTGCGTTAAGCTTGTTCTTTGACGGTTTATAGAGTCTTGTTCAAATTTTTTGTATCCATTCATGTATTTGGTGTTCTTTTCTGGCTTTTTTAATTTTACTTTGTTATGCTACTTTACTTCTTTAATGTTTTTTGTGGTATGGTGACTAATTAGCCAATCACATATTAGCCTATGGCTTTTATTTGATGTGAATGGTCAGTGAGCTCACCAAAAGTATTCCTTGGCAACTTCTGGTTGTGAACAAGAAGTCTTGTATCACAAGGGTTATCAACTACATTTACAGTGTAAAGAATATTGAAGTACTGGCACTGTATGAATTTCATTGCTATATTATTATTATTGTATAAATGACATGTTTAAATAGGTACTGGTGGCTAATCAAATGAATTAGTTGTTTTAATTTGATTAGACTTCTATGGACCTAAATATTTTATGTATATGGTGGTTAATTAGCCAATCACGTATTAGCCAGGAGGCTTCTATTTGATGTGAATGGTCAGTGAGCTCACCTAAAGTATCTGTCGATGGCCTGTGATTGTGAACAGCAAGTCTTGTTTTGCAGTGGTTATCGACTACATCTGCAATGTAAATGACTTTTTAAGTGCTTGTGATGTTGTTTTGTGTGTGTTATGATGTTTTTAGTTGGGCACGGTTGGTTGAATGGCCAGTCATTTGTTGCATTTTTAGGCTGTTGTTTAAGGTCAGTAAGGTCACAAAAACAAGAATTATGTTGGTGGCATTCCATGGTGAATATGAATTCTGGTTTCTCTTTAGCCCTCCTACCCCTTAAGATGTTTAGGCTTTCAGTAGGATTTGCTTTTAGTTCTCTTATTTTGGCTAGTTGCTTATTGTTTTGAGTGTTTTTGTGTGAATGGTCAATAACGAGCACCATTCTGCTGGTTGTTATCAAGAATTTTTGTTTCAAGATCATTGGTTAAATTATCAGACGTTCAGTGATCATATACTTTAGAGTGACCAATTAGCCTTTCACATAACGCCTTGTGGCTGTTTTGGAAGTGAATGGTTAGTAAGTCACCAAAAGTAGCTTCCTGTTTGTGTCCTCAACTACATTGGTGTGAATCATGATTTCCATTTCATACGTTTACTAGAGGTCCTCATTAAACTGTAGAGTCTGCTGTATGTTTGCTGGATTTATTTGAAAATGTCTGGCTGTTTTCCAATTCAATGACCTTTTGGGTTATAGTGTTGCTTTGTAGGCCTAGTTTACCTATTATTTTGAAATTGGAGTCATTCAATCCTTTGCTTGTTTCCTTAGTGGTTTTGTGCTGTTTTAGATTTATCCTTGTGGACGATGCTTTCTTTAATGCCTCAGGAGAGAGAAAAAATCATAATGGGTATAGTCTGATTTTGAAGATTTTTTCTTCAGTTTGATGGTAACTTTTTTTGTTTTTCTCTAGAGTCAAATTGACTAATAATTTCCCCAATATTGCATCTTAAAACAGAATTCTGTTATTTGTCTGCTTTTGTCAGCCTTCTTTTTATGCCATTGCTGTTGCTTAATCTGCTTAAAGGTCTTCTGCACTTTAGAAATTTAGGCGTTGGTTGTGGATTTTGACAGTTTTTCTCATTTGATGTTTCTCTTTTCGTGTGGTTTATTAAGCTAGGATTCTGACACTATTATTATTACAATATTTATGTTCAACCTGTGGTTATTCCTTTACATTTTATCGTCATTTTAATATGAAAAATTCATATAGGTACCAAAGCAGAAGAAACCAAACTACCAGGGGATAACTTTGCTCAGCAGTTAGCTAACAAAGGTGGAGCTGTGCTTATGGTGTGCAGAACTTGTGGTAAGAAAGGTGACCACTGGACATCAAGATGCCCATACAAGGATCTCGCTCCACAGTCCGAAAGCTTCAGTGATAAACCACCAACATCAGAGGCTTCTGGTGCTGCTGCGGGTCCTACCAAGGGTGCTTATGTGCCACCAAGCATGAGAGCAGGTGCAGAAAGACCGGTAGGATCAGATATGAGACGCAGGAATGAGGAGAATTCAGTTCGTGTAACCAATTTATCAGAGGACACGAGGGAGCCTGATTTACTTGAACTTTTCCGAACATTTGGTCCTGTGAGTCGTGTCTACGTTGCTATTGACCAGAAAACCGGCATAAGCAGGGGTTTTGGGTTTGTGAACTTTGTAAACAAAGAAGATGCTGAGAGGGCCATCAACAAGCTTAACGGATATGGCTATGATAATTTAATCCTTCGAGTTGAATGGGCGACACCTAGGTCAAACTAGAATGTAGAGTTAGCAATGGAGTATGTGCTGTTGAAAGGCAGTTTTTGACAATGTATTCTCTCATCTTGGAGACCCCTTCTTGTTTTTCCTAGGATATTGTTGTTGATAATGTTATTGTATTTAAGATTTGAGTCCATAATTTTGTTATTTTAATAACATTTTGTATTTGGCTTCAGAAATGGTATTAACGCTTTAATATGATGATTCCGTATAGTGTTTGGCAACAGTTTTGGAGGTAACTTTTTAGTTTATATATTATCAAAGGCTAATTCCGTTAATTTGTAGCGTTAAACTAACCATTATTCAATTAGATGCCCAAAATGATTGGCTTATAAAGTCAGATTTAGGGTCAAATATTTCCAAATTTAACTGCTACATGTTGCCTTTTTCTTTTTAATACACTAGTACCAGTATAATATTCAAGTTTATATATATTTTAATTCTCAATACAATGCAATTTCTCAGACATTACAATATTCAACATGTAGTCAATATCCTCAGCAACTTCTTTCATGGAAGGTCTATTCTCTCTTTTATCCTCCAAACAATCCAAAGCCAATAATGCCAATGCTTTCATACTCTCTAGCTCCATGTTGCTTGCTTTCTCCCTTAGCCTATTATCAATTACTTCCATCAACTTCTCCTTTTCCATCTTCCTCCTAACATATCTCACCAAATTCGCATCTTTTTCCTTCCTACTAAAATCTATTGCTTTACCCGATGTCAAAAGTTCTAATAACACAACTCCAAAACTATAAACATCGCTCTTATCAGTGAGCTGAAAGTTTTTAAAGGACTCTGGATCTAAATATCCAATCGTACCTTGACAACAAGTTGATACATGACTCATATCATTATACGCTAATCTTGATAATCCAAAATCCGAAATCTTGATGTTCAATTTCTCATCAAGAAGAATATTACTTGACTTAATATCTCGATGATAAATAGGAGGAATGACGGAAACATGGAGGTAAGTAAGACATTCCGCCACATCATACGCAATTCGGAGACGATGTGACCAAGATAATTGATTGTGTTCATATTTTAAATGATCGAAAAGAGTTCCATTTGAAATGTACTCATAAACTAAGATGGGTTCACCAAGCTCAACAGAACAACCAAGTAAACGAATAAGACTTTTGTGATTGACTTGGCATAAAATTCGAACCTCATTGAGAAGCTGACCGGTTCCTTTGATATTTCCAATCTTAGCGCATTTGATTGCAACAATTGTGCCATCGGTTAAATTTCCTTTGTGGACTTCGCCGTAGCCACCAACGCCGATGAGTCGGTCTTTGGAAAAGTTGTTTGTGGCTTTCTTTATTTCTTTGCCTGAAAAAAGTTTTGTTGCTTTGCTTCCATCCGCGCTCAAGATTTTTTGCCGGTCTCTGGCAAGATGTTCTCGTGCTTCTTTTTTACGTCTATGATTTTTGTAAAGAACGACGGTGACAACAATTGCCAAGAACAATGCTAAAGAGCCAGACATTATACCTAAACAAAATTTTATTATGTGTTAGTTACAAAATAGTATAGACAATTTGTCCGTTAAAATAGAAAATGTAAACTATTACGGACAAATACCTGCTATACGTGCAGTCTTTCTTGACTTTCCACAATCTTTGGAACTCTGACACCTTTTAGCTGCACAAAATTCCATCATTCATTCTCTTACTAAAAACCACAAATTACGAACGTGAGAAAGAAACGGAAAAAAAAATCGAACTTACTTTGAGCACATATACCCTGCACTGCATCCCACTGAAGACCAACCTTACAATAGCATCTTCTTACCCGACTCACATTCGGGTCGGGCTTACAATTGGAATTCTCATCACAATCTCTCTGAGACTTACACACTGGTTCCTGAGGTAACCTCCACTGAATTTCCACTCCCGGGTCGGGCCACTTATCCACGGGCAAATTAGTATCCAATTGAACAAAACTTCTGTAAGCTTTACACGCAACATCTCGGACCCGTATTTGGTGTCTCGTTGGTGACCCACCCGCTTCGAATGCACAACATATTGGTGCATCCTTACACGTGGACTCTCGACCTCTAATTTTATTAACGTACACGTGGCACAAGCTCGTTGGTGAACAATCCAACGGTTGTAGAAGAATCGACTCCGAACAGTTTAAAAGTAAAACTATGTTACTGCTGGTAATATTAAAAGGAAGAGAGTTATTTAATTTAATACCTCCATGGATAAAATCAGATGAGATGCAAGTGTTCGGTAAGAGATCAGCTGGTTTGATCACCAGCCGTGATTTGCTTGATTAATGGAAATGATTGGATATGAATTGTTGAGTGTATCAAATAAAATTACACCTTTGTCACACCGGATTTTATAGGATTGGTCACCACAAGTTGGTGATGTACTAAGTGGGTAAGGGACGGAAGTGTTGCCGCAACTAGGACATTGATTGGCTGAGATTGTAAAAACGGTGGAGGTTAGCAGCAGCACTCCGGTGAAGAGAAGTTGATTTCGCGGCCGCAGCAGTGGTTGTGGTGGTGGCTTCATTGATTCTAACTTGATGGATAGCTGCATTTTCATTACATGTTTAAGACTTTTTATAGGGGCAAATTGGTTAAGGTATGTTCTAGGAAGAAGGAGATTGACCTATGTGCCATATGGTCAACAAATAATAATCGTCTTAATATATTTCAATATATGATAGCACATTCATAGAATTATTACCAAACAAACTATATCCATGTAATTACTAAGAAATTATATGAAATAATTCATGCATTTGAATTTATACAAGCAATACCAAATTGTCAATCAATTAATACGTCAATTATGCAATCATCACTATTATACATATATTATTCCTAAAGTAAATAATATAAATACAACAATACCATAGCATATTTCCAAAGCTAGCTTTCTACATTCTTTGAAGTAGCAATACTCATAATATACTCAATTTCTTCAACAACTTCTTTCATGGAAGGCCTATTTTGCCTCTTTTCTTCTACACAACTCAATGCCAAATATCCCAATGCTTTTATTGTCTCCACCTCTAAATTATTATCCTTCTCTTTTAGCATTGGATCAACTACCTCCATTAGTTTCTCCTCCTCCACCATCCTTTGCACGTAAACTACCAAGTTCACGTCATCTTCTCCTCGACTAAAGTCGATAGCCTTCATTGCAGTCAAGAGCTCCAATAGCACTACTCCAAAGCTGTAAACATCGCTCTTATCGGTCAACTGATAGTTCCTATAGTACTCGGGATCTAAATATCCGAGAGTACCTTGAGCGCAAGTTGATATGTGACTTAAGTCGCTATGAGCTAATCTCGATAGCCCGAAATCTGCAACCTTAGCATTAAACTTCTCATCAAGTAGTATGTTACTAGACTTGACATCTCGATGGTAAATCGGAGGAATGGCTGAGAAATGAAGATAGGAAAGACCCTCAGCGGTACCATAAGCAATTTGGAGGCGTTGCATCCAAGATAGTACGCCTAGCTCGCCAGATTTTTGACTTAAATGATCGAAAATTGTTCCATTTCGAATATACTCGTAAACCAAGATAGGTTGCTCAAGCTCAACACAACAACCAAGCAAACCAACAAGGTTTTTATGATTGACTTGGCATAGAATTCGAACCTCATTAAGCACTTGATCGGTGCCTTTAGTGTTTCCAAGCTTTGCACACTTGATAGCTACGACAGTTCCATCATCAAGAATGCCTTTATATACTTCACCATAGCCACCGGCACCCAAGAGGCGGTCTTTGGAGAAGTTGTTGGTTGATCTTCTTATTTCTCTGCCTGTGAAAAGTTTTGCTGCTCTAGTTCCACCCGCATTTAAGATTTCTTCACGCTCTCTAGCTAGGCGTTCTCGAGCTTCTTTGATTCGCTTATGGCGTTTGTATAGGATGGTGGCTATTGTGATCACCAAGATTGCTGCACCAAGGCCGGATGTCAAACCTACACCAAGTTTTGAGTTATGTTAGCACAAAAGACGGCAGATCCTTTGGGTTTTGGGAATGTAATTATCAAATTATCTACGCCAAGTTTGCTGAAACTTGAGAGTGACTAATCATTTCAAGAAGGCCATTGGATTAATTATCCAATTATCAATCCATAACCATGTGAGGTATATACAAAAGATTAAAAATTTAAAATAAATAAATTACACCGAAGATCTATAATCTGGATTCCAAATTTTGATATTATATTTTAGATAATTTTTTGTTTATCGGTGATGTAAAAGCCAAATCACAAAAAAAATTACTCTTTATCATGATAATTACATTGCATTACAGCATACCAAATATTTAAATACAGTCAGAAACAAATCTATATAAGTGAAATTAAAAATAAATATATGTATAGGTCATTCTTTAGGAATTGAAATTGGCACGTTAAAAAAAACTACAATTAATTTTTTTTATTTTAAAAAATAATGGTAATCTGTCTATTAATGAAGAAGTGAAATTACCAGCTATAAGTGCTTTCTTGGAGGATCCTCTACAGCCCCCAGGATCTTGACACGTCGAGACTGCATCAAAAAATTATAAATTCACTTGTCAGCCAATCAATCCTTACAGCTATATCTACAATATAAGACTGTATCGTCACCTACTTACTTTCAGTACAGATCCCTTGAATAGGATCCCATCGAAGTCCACCGTTGCAAAAACACCTTCTGATCCCACTCGTACTCGGGTCGGATCCGCAGGTCGATTCACCCTCGCAGTCCGCCTGAGAAACACACAGCGGTTCCTGCGGTAAAATCCATTGGATTGCAACTCCTGGACCTGGCCACCTATTCACAGGCAAATTCGGGTCCAAATTAACGAAACTTGTGTACGCTTTACAGCCGGCGTCTCTAACCCGAATACTATATGCCGTCGTACCACCACCAGCCTGGAAAGTACAACAGATCGGAGCATCTTCACACGGAGACTCTGCTCTAGTGTTATTAACGTACAATCGACATAAGCTATTCGACGAGCAGTTCAAAGGTGAACGGAGAAGCGATTCCGAACAGTTCAAGAACATAATAGTGTTGTCGCCGGTGATATTAAAAGGAAGAGAGCTGTTCATCTGAATGCCTTGGTGAACAAAATCAGATGTGACGCAGGTGTTTGGTACGAGACTTGCTGGCTGTATCACCAGCCGTTGGATTGACGGATTGATGGAAATGATTGGATATGAATTATTAAGAGTATCGAACATAAGTACACCTAAATTACATCTGATCTTGTAAAATTGGTCACCGCAGGTAGGTCCGGTGCTGAATGGGTAGGGAACTGGAGTGGAGCCGCAGTTAGGACATAGAGTAACGGAGAAAGCGCATTTTAGAATAAGCCCCACAGTGAGGAGGAGGAAGAGGAGGAGGTGCGGTGGTGGTGGCTTCATAGTTTTTGACTTTTGAACTGCCCCTGGGAATGACGGGAAGAGCCAAACGAGAAAGGATTTATATACTACATATCCATGTAAGGATTTAGAAGATTCTTTTGACCAGAGGTGGCTGTCGTTTTTCCAAATTTTGTTTGAAAACGACGATAGCTCAGTTTTTTCTATTCTGACTTCAGTTGTTATCAATAGTTCAAATATTTTATTATCTGACTATAGTTATTTTTTAATACTATTCTCTTAAACAATGTCTCAATCCGCCGTCATTGGAAAAAAAATACAATTATTTTCCTGAGTTTTATAAAAATTATAAAAATATTTATATATTTTTAATTCGTTTGACTAATACATCATTCTGTCAATTTTAAATGGTTTTTCCACTAAACAAACAGTTAGTGACCTATTTAACCCTTAATTATTTCGGATGGGCAGTAATTATAGTTATAAATTTGATTATGAATCCTTGATTATCTGTTCCAATTGAATAGAGCTAGGGTTTAATGTTCCACAAAACCTTAAATTATTCAAATTAAAACCTCAAAAAATTAGAAATGTTGATTGACTTACCAAAGAGCTGCCTCTTTGGATTGTCTTGCATTGTTGCAAACGAAAATATATCCACCAACAGTTTCATTTCTGGGTAAAGATTCAGATGGTGGGAGTGTTTTAAATTTCTTATGAGATTTATTTTCTTTACTATCATTATTATTACTATCGCCACCATTGTTGTTCTTCTTGTTGCTGTTTTTCTTGCCAGATTTTAAGGTGTGATCATCATCCCCACCTTTGTTCTTGTTAATCCCTTTCAAATTAACATTCTTCGAATAACTTTCCTTACTGAATCCATCGTTGATCGGCGCAACATTCTTCAGAGATCCGCTGCCGATAGGACCGAGATTGTAGCTTTTAGATTCCAATCTCATACCCATTTTCCATGAACCATTAAACCCATTTAGATCAGTAGAAATTTGAGAAGGAGCAAGACAGATATTAGACCTGACCTTCCATCCATCGTTGAATCCATTAAAATCAGAAGAATATTTTGAATTTGATTGTTTTCCATCTTCAATTGCTGATTTGCAGGAGAAACAAACAGAAATTGCTATTCTTAATTGATGACTTTCAATTAAAGCTAAGGTTAAATGGGTAAGTAGCCATTTGTTTAATGCAAAAATCACTTAAAATTGAGAGAAGGGTATATTAGTCCAACGGATTAAAAATATAGGGAGATTTTTGTAGTTTTTTACAAAATCCAGGGAGTTAATTATAAATTTCCAAAAAAAATGTAATATCACAAATTGTTAAATGTTTTAATGTAAAATGCACTTAATAGAAATTTTCTTTGAATAATGCACTTGGATAAATCTTAAACAACTCAACTAGCAATATTATAATTCATCGTTAAACAAGCCTAACCCAGCCAAAGACTTGTCTGACTTATTTAGGGATGTTACCAATGCTTATAAAGTAGTCAAACCTCTTGTTAGAAAAATTTGATCCATGCTTCCTAACATTAACACTAATTTACTTTTATTTAATTACATGCTAATTTATTATTTAATTTTATGTGTCACATCAGCCACAATTTATATTAACATTAAAGATGCTTCAATGCTAATATGGATTTGTTGCATTTACTTGCGAAATCAAATAAATTGAGAGATTTTCTAATAAATAGTCTCCAACGCGACCTTCCATTTACAATGTGTAGCTAACGTGTCGAGGATAAAAATAAACATCATTTAGCTGGCTGTTTATTTCTAGAGAATTTATTAGAGATGTCTACAATAAATGTTATTTTTTTTTAGTTAAATATTCAATTGTGGATATACGCAAATAAACAAAAAATAGAACGAAAAGTGTTGTATTAGTGATGTATTTTTAAATTTCAACCTCTGTACCTCTATTAACAGACATTTATTAACATCTATTGAAATCAATTACATATCTTCTATTTAACTTGACACATCAGCTGCAATCTATGTCTATGTTACTATGGAGATGCTCTTATTATTTTTGTGGCAATTTTTTTCATAAAACCCCTTCTTTTGATCTACTTTGGCTGCTTAATTTGATACATATAATATAGATGCAAAAAATAGAGTATTTTAGAGATTTACTCGTCCTACTTTTTAAATTAAGAGTTTGATAAAATAAACAAATTTCTTTGATAACTGAGAGACTTTACTATGCTTTTGGCCTTAAAGCTTATACTCCCAATTAATTGGTTTTATTTCTTGTTATTGTTTTGACTAGCTAAGAATAATTAGATAATTTTGGCACCCTTTCTTATTTTAAAAACGATTTATCTATGTGTCTATAAAAATGTATAAAACTAAGTTTTAAATGCTTACGTGGCATCATAAAAAAAAATCTAAGTAATTAGATGGCAACGTTATATATATATAGTCAAGAATTGTGTGCATATATAACACAAATTAGAGACATTCTTGATTATGTGACATTTTTTGGTTAATTTTTATAATTTTTTAATTTTTATTGAAGTAATTGTATCATAACTGAAAATATTATTTATATTTTATTTTTCTTATCATATCCCTTTATTGATACTTATATAATAATTAAAAAAATTAAAATTCTCCTAATTCATTTTAGATGTTATCATATATACTATAAGAAAAACATATTCTTTCATATTCATTTTCTTTTTCAAAAGTATAAGATGAACTCTATTTTCAAAGAAATGAGAAAGAAAATGAAAAATCATATTTTGTTTAAAATTAATTTAAGAAAGTTGTATTATTGTAATAATGATGTGATAAGATAAGAGCATGTCTATTATTGTATTATTAGTGGATCACATTTATATTGCTTGCAAGAGGAATTTTGTCAAAGTATTGATTTATGACGAAGGTGCACGTCTTACTCAATCTTATGCTGGTATAACAAATAATTCAATTTTATCAAAAAAGTCAATTTTGACAAATGAAGAAGAGCAAACCAACATGGAGCAATTTGATCCAAGATCAAACCACAAGACATTATTGAAAAAGAAAAACAAACCACAAGTAGAGTTAGTTCAAATGACACAATAGCATGTCAGGATCAATCAAATAAAATAAGAAATAAGGAAAACAAATAATTTAATACTTGCCCAAATATTGAAATCTAAATTTTTTTTTTTTAAAAAAAAAAAGAAAATTGATGGCTCAAGTCGAATTTGAAATTTCCCCAGAAACACAGAAAACTCTAACATGAAATAAAATGTCAATTGAAAAGGAAAATTATGTTGAATTTCAAAGGGTATTAAAATTAATAGAGGTTTTAAATAGAGTTTTACTTTTATAACATTAACATTTTATAAATAGTTAATATAAATAACTAACAACTATTCAAATAATTACTCGCTATTAAAAAAGCAAAACACTACTTTTTAACTAACTTACCCTTAATCATGTTACAATAATACTCCCTTTTCATTTTGGTCTACTATATTTAAATAATAAATTGGGTTTATGCTTTAAGTTGGAATATTCATATTTTGTTAGAAGTCTTGGGACAGGCTATATTGTCCAAGTCTAAGAGCTGACTTTGGAAAACAAAGCACTAATTCAAACAATGAAAAGTTGCGTAATCTTATTTTGCGTAAGAAAGATAATATGAACAGATTCATGGCTCCATTTCGAGAGCCTAATCAGACTTTGAATATGTTTTTGAGATGCACTATAATTAATCTAAAATATTAATGCATAATTTGTAAATATATTATAAAAAGATGAAAATTGAAATGCATCTGGAGTTGAAACACAAATCTATGCCCCACAAAGCTATGGTAGGAACACATAGTAAAAGAAGAATAAATTTATATCAGCTTGGATGAAGAAAGAAGATCATAGTAATATACACAATCAACCTAAATTTATGTTTTACATCTCAAGACCAATATGTATTAAGCAGGGGAACCTAATCCTAAACCATGGAAGAATGAGTACTACAACCACATGTATATGTATATGCATTCCAGCTACTGTATTTACATATACATTATAATGATAATGACGATGATGATGATGATGATGTATCAATTGGATGAACATCTCTAACCTACCAAAACTGTGCCAGGGTTTGTCGAAATCGCCAATGGTAATTGATGTACTCAAGTAGGAGATTCGGCTAAAAGCAAAGTATGCCACCAGCCACAAGCTACATTTCTAGGGACACAACCCTCTATAGTCACCGCAGAAGGAATGTTACGGTCAATCACATCCCCTAAACCAAGCTGCCACACACCCAAATGTATAGTTTCAGTTTTATGCAAACATTGTTTAGCAGATACCAGATTTCACAAAAAGGAAATCCAACTTCAGGAAAGAGTGATTCAAGCAAATGAGCTTAGTTTGCTCCACTTCGCCGGACGTCCACATTAGAAATATATTCTCATATTAACATGTAAAAATTTCTTTAGCTCTAGAGATATTACTTAATAATATACAAAATTATGTAATATATGGGCATGCATAATTCAATAACATCTTTTCTTATACAGTTATACTTGACAAAAGCTTGATAGTAGAAAATACTTATAGATGGGATGAGATGCACAAAAATGAAAGCAATCCAAATTTGATAAAGTAGACGTTAAGCATGATACCTGGCCATACTTGTTCCACCCCCAGCAAAATACTTCCCCATTCTCTTCAAGAAACAAAAGCAGATAGTTAGTATTAAGTTCCTAAGTAATCCGATTGCAACAAATGGAAAGTACGATGTCAGAAAGAAATGGAAGCCAAGTTGAATGTATTTTGAATACCTGCTACCATTGCAGTGTGACGAGCTCCACAAGAGATAATTTTTGCATTTTTATTTTCCAAGCTTGGAGCCTCCAAGAGTCTAGGCGTGGTCTGATAGAGAAACTCAATAAACTGTGTTAAGTTATAAAAATATATTCATCCACTATCCTATAATGGAGCGAAGTTGGCATTTGTGCTTTACCTCTGCTTGATCACCGCCAGTTCCCAATTGCCCAAACTGATTACCTCCAAATGCATAGACATCACCATCAGCAGAAATGCAGACAGTATGCCACAACCCAGCAGCAACACCCTCTATCCTTACACCCAGCAATGAAGATACACAAATTGGGATCAACTCATCGTCTGTACTCCCTTGTCCGCACTTGACAAAGAATGTGATAAAATAGATTTATTTCTAAGCTGATGATAGACTATAAGATGCAAAAATAAAGTTTACATAATAAAAGATGATAAGCATATAAAACAAATAGAGTAACTGTTATCCCTTGTTAGATGAACCTCATCTTCAACATCTACAGAGCTTTATTCTTCATCATTATCTACTTTACCTACATATCAATTCTGAAAACAGTTAACAAGTGAAACTCCAACCATTTCATTGAAGAAAGAGCTAATGAAAATTTGAACAACCAGTCGATGAAGAAGCTTTTATAGCTTCAACAAAATATGCTTTGGGAGATCAATTTGTTTATCCAATGCTTAGATGAGCAAGAATTCAAAATGTGCCAAAAAGGGGTAAAAGGTATCCAATGACAACAACAGGGAGAACGTCCATGATTGGATCATTATTACTATGTACTATAACAAGCGACACTTTTGAGGTGTAAATATCATCATATAAGGAAATCTTCAAATTAGTTCTTATTGCAGCAAGAAGGAACATAAGGTACAGTTCAAACATTTGAAGAACATATTAATGATCCAGATTCCAGAGTTATATTTGGTTTTTTTCGGGATCCTACTGATTTTGTTTTTAATCTGCACAGTCCTGTATCTACTTTTTCTTCAGCAAGTAGTTGATAAAAGTTTCTTTTATTTCAGAATTCCTGGGTAATATTGGAATTCTAAACTTGCCAGAACAGGATTGTTTGAATGACTTTAGGGGCTTATTTTTAAGCCTTATGTTTTCTAGGTATTATAAGAGAGTCATCATTGGTTAAGGAGAACCACAATCCTTTTTTTGATTGTCATAGTCCAAAACTTTAGAGGTGTGCACATTTGCTTAAATTCTGATATATCTCTAAAAGTCAAAGATGTCCAAGGATTCAATCCACTAGGAGGTTGACAGAAAACTGATGCTGATGTTGTCATACTCTAGAATAACCTAGCAGAAAACTTAAACAGAGACCTGCAACGAATTAATTTGGGTAAAATGTATGAAAATGACCAAAAACCTTGGACAAACTCAAGTAAAAAAACCAACAGGGTGATACTACCTCTGCAGCAAAAGAAGAAAATGGATTGTCTAGCCATCAATAGATACCAAACCAAGGAGTAAGACAACTTAAGTTCATCAACCATCTTATCACTTAAAATACAGGTTTTGAAGGCAACAAAGCAAAGAGAAATGACTTTCTGAAGTTATTTCAAACTATTGAAATAGTAAGCAGAAGAGGACCCTACATGAGCATTTTTACAGTAGCATGCAAGCTGCAATAATGATGAAGTATCAAGAGTCCAGGTAAAATGCCTATACTAAAAGGTTTTGCTGCAGCAGTGTTTCATAACTGTTACATTTTTAGAAACCATCTAAGAAATTCTCATTAAAAGTCGTGTCTACACAATAAAACATGTGTACCAGCTTAGGCCTCACACTTGCAATCTTATCCAACTATTATAAAAACTTCGACTAATTGACCAAATATATAACAATCTGTTGGATTTGAATAAACAGGCCTTAGATTAACAGAGATAATAGTGAAATGATGTTTCCAGAAATACCATTACGGTTTTTGATGCAATACAAGTACAAAATGAAGACTAACAATAAGATGAGAAATACCATTATGGGTTTAACTCAAATCAAATGCCATGGCGATTGAAATAGAATATGAAATTGGGTAATGTTGAACAGAGAGAAAAAGAATATATAACTGCCTCAAATGCACTAACTTATGCACTTACTGGCATAAACATAAGAAATTATATTTCTCATGGGAAAAATAGAATATGAGTCATGCCAAACATGTTATACCTGTCCATAGAGTCCCCAGCCAAAAGTAAGGAGTGCTCCTGCATCTGTTATGCAAGAAAATCATGAGAAAATATACCAACGAATCCAGAAGACAAACAATATGCAGTTAATTAGACAATTCAGTTTGACGGCTTAATATGACAGAACACAAGACTTAGGTCCAACTCCCAAAACATTTTGTCATATACTTATGAATAGAAGTAAATCAAACAAGAGGTTAATGATCTTCAGGAAGGTTATGTTCCTATCAATTAAGCATGGTTGCTTTATCACATACCTGTGATTACTGCACTATGTCGCCCTCCACAAGCAATCCCCTTGACATAATTTCCAGGAACTCTAAAACCATGACCCTCTGAAGTCATGCCGCCACGAGAAAGTGCTCCAGTTCTATCTTTTCCATACGAAGATTCAATACAAGGTATAGGATGAGGAGAGGATACCATCCGTATCCGGGAACCCAAGCCAAGTTGTCCTTCACCTCCATAGCCCCAACCCCACACCTGTCCTATATCTGAAACTTTGGTAAAATTAGGATACATCAAGTTTTTTGCTTTAAAATAAAAGATCCCCCATAGCTTCAAGCTCCACAATGCACATATTGCAGAGAGGACTACACAACAAAAATCTGTGTTTCTTCCACGATGGAACTTACCTGACAAAGCTAAAGTGTGGCGACCGCCAGCAGCAACAGAAGCAATTCTTACTCCTGGATTCAATGTTACTAGACATGGCATTGCTGATAGTGTCTCGTCACCAGAAGCTGAGCTTTCAGCTGTTTGCTTTGAAGATGATATTCTCCTTCGCTTTGTACTCTCATCTCCACTTCCTCGATTGTCGTTTCCACCACTAGCTCTTGTGCCTTGAGAACGAGGACTTACTACAAAAGATTAATATTATTGTTTAATCAAATCTATAAACATTTATATGTATTGAAGTGATAGACAAACCAAAACTACCTTGTTCTGTTAAAAGTGGACTGTATCTTTCAAACCCATCCTTGTCTAGCCCTCCCATTACTGATGGATCTCCAAAGATCTTCCCAGACGGAACACACTCTTTCCAACCCCATGTATAAACTTCACCATGATCTGTGTTTAAGAAATCAAAAGGTGCTCAGTCTACCAGTCTACAAAGATCAGTTTTACCTAAGGAAATATAGGACATAGATAAAGTAGATTAGTTTAAACAAACTAATCTTATTTAATCTATGCCCTTGCATATACAATGAGTACATCAAAATTACCTGTAACTGCTGCACAATGTGCCCAACCAGCAGCAGCTTTTACAATGGAAGCGTCAGTCGGAAGAGGAAACGGCTCAGGAATTTCCTTAACACCAAAATTTGAAATGCAATTTAGTTCCAGAAATGCTAAATAACTAAAGACCAAAGATGAATGTAAAAGGTGGTCTTATATAGTGCTATACTACCCCATGTTTTCCGGCTGTCACATAGCTTTGACCTAAATCGTCTGTTGAACCCCATGTAATGAGCTTTCCAGATTCTGATCGAAAAAGAAGCATAAGTAAAAATACTTCTATTTTCCAAATAAGGGAAAGAAATGATTGACTAAGTAAACAAACAGCTCAAACGAGATACAAGAAAAAGCAAAAAACTCCAAATATGAGAAAACCAAGTAGGATCATGACCAATGATAACAAAATTAAAGGATAACCGAAAGAGAGTAGTAACAAGAAGACAGTTTTTATAAATACTAAACTTAATTACTCCAATTCCAATTCAATTCTAAGTTAACTAACCTGGAAACCTTTTAGCTTTTAAATTTCATTCACGATCAAACAGTTTTCAAGACCAGCAAAGCAAAACCATTCCAATTAGATTTAGTATTTGCCATTTTCACCCCTCGGCACAGCTCAATAACAATAAGCAGCTCCAAATTCATCTCTCAAAACTTTATTTTATCCCAAAAATATATTTTCTCGTCAACCAAACAGTAAAATTAACATACGGAGAAGACCAAAATAAAAGAAAAAGCTCCTGTTCCATTAAACAGACAATCACATTTCCCCCACTCAAGGGCTCAACAGCACGAAATCGCAAAAAGAAACTGAAACAAACAGTAGTTTACATCACAGTTAATACAAATAAAAATCGAAATAATCCAAATCTAGATACAGAAAAATTGAAAAAAAAAAGGTATGAGCAATGCAAATTAAATAAATAAATAAGTAAACAAGAGTACCAGAAAGAGCCATGGCAAATCCACATCCGCCGCCAGAGACGTCTTTCCAAGAGTAACCATCGGGTCTTACAACAATCGGAGACAGAATAGGCGACCTTTGCGGCAAAGCTCCGGGGAGATATCCAAACATAAATACTAACCTTTCTTTCACCATTTCTTCCATGGCCAAATTCTCCTCTCCCTCCTTTCCTTCCCCATTCATATCTGTACTGAAACAGAGCGGAAAGGAAAAGAAAAGAAAAGAAAAACCAGAAGGAACAATATTTGTTTTTGCGTGCGAGCGAGTGAGTTTGGTGGAAGTTGTAATTCGGAAAGCGAGCAATAAACGAAGAGCGTATCATTTTCGAGCAAAATAGGGATGCCACGTAGGATGCTCACGTGGGAATAAGAAGACACGTGGACGAATTCTAGCCGGTAGATGTTTCGTTGGATTCTAGCCAGGAGTTCCCTGGAAGTTTCTGGAAAGTCTTTTTTAAACTACCAGAAATAGGTGGGGAATTATTCGCTTGTTAGATGGCGTGGATGCGTTTATGGTAGCCACGTGGCATGCCCTGTATGCAATTCCAATCATTATTGTTGCTACGTGTCAATCGCACTGGAGGTTTCAGACTTCCAGTGGTGGGGGAGAGTGTCGTGAGTTGTCGGTTTGTAGGTCCATTTTGTTTTTCATCATCAGTTAGTTAGGGCTCTTTTGGGATTTTCTTTTATTGGAGAATTTGCGATTATGATTATGCTTAGTAGTGTTATTAAGTATTAACTTATTAATAAATCTCTAATGCTTTAAATAAAAATAGATTTAATTATATTTTTCATTCAGAAAATTTCATTCACTCAAGAAATAACAAATCTGAAAACAATAGAAAATACAATCTTAAAACATGAGAGGTAGATGAGAAACACGCTAGCAAGCATACAAGCTATTATATTTATTTTACCAACAAAAAATATTGAAATAGTCCTTAATAAAATTAGATATCAAAACATTAATTATAACTACATAATCAAGTTGATTATTCCATTACCTCTACTATAAAAAAAGTTAAAAATAATTTATTGGCTTGTTTTAAAAAATGACATTCTCTCTTCTTTTATATAAATTGGACCAACAGAGGTTTTTTTAGATTAACTCAGTAAAGTTTTTAAACTCATATCTATTTTTCGGTTCAGGTTTAGACTCTCTATTATGCATATATTATGAAAAGAGACGTTAGCCCAAAAAATATTTTTACCCATGCATGCATGATCGAAGCTGACACCTCAAGAAGCAATGTGCACCAACTAAAATATCTTCTTGAGTTACCATATATATTACTTTAATAGCATCTATTATTTTCTTATTAGGTCCTTAATTGCAGAGATCTACTTCTTTAATAGTAGCAATTATTTAATTTATTTACACTAAAAATTGTTACAAATCAAAAGAATAAATTTTTAGTTGGGTTAATACCACGCTGTGTTTTTATGAAGTTCCTGAATTTACTAATAGACTTATGAAGCCCTTCTACTATTGAAGTGTATTTCACGAGGCTCTTCTACTAATAAGAAACCAGGGCGTGCCGCCATGCAAACTAATGGGCCTTGCGTGAACCAACTCTCGAGGCTAAAATTTCACTGAGACATTAAAACCATGTCGTTTTTTGGGATCTGCATCAAAATCTAGAAAAATCTCACTTTCCTCTTGGAGGTGTGATTTGTATAATTGCTAAAAAACTACGTGCGACTATAGTGATAGAGCTACATACTTGTGTGTGTATATATATTATTGTAAAAGAATAACAAGAATGAAAACTTCACTTTGTAGTTGAGTATTTTAGAACTTAATTAAACATTGATTAATTTGGATTCGAGTCAAGACAAAACTAATAAACACGACAAAATTCTTCTTAATCCTCACAGAATTATAACGGAATTGTTTTCGTACAGTTTGAAGTCGAAACTTTTAATAACTAACAAGAAGAATTCGTTAAGAATTGCATTTCTTAATTGCCAATAATATTTCTTCTTCTTGGGAGTAATATATTGCTAATTTATCGTCTAGTTACAATCCATATAATACATTTAATGCTTTTTGCTTAAGGAGAAAAATAAAATGAGACACTTGAAAAATACTTCAATCAATTAACTGAATTAACTACCAACCACTAATTTTAAGTGGTTGGATGAAGTACGGATCCGTAAAGCCAATAATTAGGGCTAATGTTCTGACCAGCCTTAACATTTGGGCCTATAATTATCAAAGTTTGGGGCCCAAAAAATGTGGGTCTCTATTCCTAATCATCGGATGGGACACTCCCATTTCATTGTGTGGTTCAAATTACGTCTTATATGATTGTACATGAGATGACCCACAATTGTTGATTTGGATGGTGATCATGTGGTTTGTAGGTGATGTGTAATGATTGTAGGTTAAGGGTCCTATGATTTAGTGGTAATTCTTACTTTTATTGGGTGCTAAGGATGAACAACTAAAAGTAGAGTTATTTGGGCAAATTAGAGACACACAATGCTATTCAAATAGTTAAAAACATTCATAACTTTAAAAACATGCAAATTAGTAGTTTCAATTGAGTTACAAGTCTTTCATTAGATAGATAAATTGATTTAATTCCATTACATTACCCTAAAAATTAATCCCAACTCGGCTCTACTTATTTACAGCCCACACAATAGTAAGTAAGAAGAATTGAAAGAGTCTCATTTTCACTTATTTATTCATCTATCGCATTATGATTTTAGTTTTTTGGCTTAAGTTATTGCAATTACACATGCAATTAAACTATTATACTAACTCACCCTATTGAGTTTTATCTCCGATTAGCAAAGGGCCGAAAAAACTTTCTAGTTATGAGTTGGGTATAGAACTAGTGGGCAATACTTGGTTACAATTTCGAATCCGTTACTATATGTTTGCTCTAGTTTTTGTTGTTTTTACAATAATAGTCTAATATTTGGTGCGGTTTTTAAATTTTATTGAACAATCATATCAACTCACAAGGGTTTTTCATTATATAATTATTTTTAGTTGTTAATTAGTGTTTAAGAAGAATAAATCATTAGGATATGAAGAATTTGAGTTTTGACAAAGTGTTGTTGTGGATTTGGAGATGCCATTAACTTGTGGATTTTTAAATTTTATTTCTGATCTAAAATTATTTAATTTATTCTATTTCACTTTCTAAGAAGAGCGACAAGGATTTTGAATGATTTAAAGGAAAACTATTGAGAAAAATAGTGAAAAATATGCTTCTACCTAAAATGATAATTACAATGATGATGTACAATAATGTTTGATGTAATGTATGATTAGAATCAGCGGTCATCAGAGTGACATCTCTATGATTGCAAGCGGTGGACCCAACGGTGGTGGTGATGGGATTGCAGCCATCATGTGGCTCTCAGGCCATCTCAAATAATAGGTATGCGTTTTTGTGGTAATCCTTTTTCTTTTTAAGACTTAATCTTTAGATTACGTGGGGCTTATATAGGTCCAATTTGTTTGAAACTAATAATATTCGGAAAACACTTAGGTGGGCTCCATATAATCCACCTTAAATCAACTCTATATTTAACATTAGACCAAGTCTTAACGTGCTAATCAAGCTACTAGTTATAATTAGTAATATTGTGCTATTTTTTAAGTGAATTTTAATTAGCTATGTTATTTTAGTGAATATATAAACATGAAATTGGTGTTTAGAGTATTATTCAAATATCACACAAGTGTTAGAATTTATAGTGGTGGCCACGGGCCGGGCCGGTTCCGGCCTGGCCACGATTCAAAAGGAGTGACCGGAACCGGCGGTTTGTAGTTAACCGCCGGTTCGGTAGCGGGCCGGTTAATCGGCGGTTTGGGGAGGCGGAACCGAGGGTTTGGAGACGTGAAACCGGCGGTTCAAGTCCGGTTCGCGGTTCCACACGGTTCCAGTTCTAAAATTTCTTGAACTTGAACCGGCCGGTTCAAATTACGGTTCCGGCGGTTACAGTTTTTCGACGGACTGGCCGGCCCAACCGGCCCATTGCCACGTCTAAGAATTTATTATTATTATTATTATTATTATTATTATTATTGAATTAAGTTTGGTAAATAAGAGTAAATTATTGAATGTAATGAGGTGCAACCGACATGTTTTTAAGTGATGGGAAGTCTGACGTTGATACGTAGGCAATCAAATCAATCCTATAAGGACTCGATCGACTGCTTCTGAAAACATATGATTTATATACGTGACCAAAATGTTGATAGGTGCCTTTTTACGTTCAATCAAATATTTAATCATTCAATTTTGGAAGAGTTGCTGAAATTTCATGCTTTGTTTGTTATAAACATCAACATTGAAGATTCCTTTTATATTTTTGTCTATTTTCTAATAATGCCATCACATACTGTGGCTCTATTTTTTGCCACTATCACCAATCAATGCATACACTGTTTGACTGAGTTAAGCAAATGAATTTAATAACATATGGATTTTAGCACATACACCTATTAGTCTACTTAAAAAGAGCTCATTAGAGTTATTAGTTGTCTATTTTTGGCCATAACTTTTAATGTCTAGTTGAAAAATTCCTCACAAAATAATAAAGATTGCTTTATATAGGCAGAACACCAAAACCTAAATTTAATCTAATACGAAAAATATTTTTATTCTAACCTAACAAGGAAAACAAATTACCTTAATTGTATTTTAATTTAGTTAAGAACCTATATTAAATAAAAATATAAATATATTAACTAATTTAATGAAAATGGTTTGTGGAAAACTTTTCCTTCTAAATCCAAAAATCGTGTAACACTACATAAGATGTGGAAATCACGGAAAAAAGTTCCCACATGTAGAGATAACAATGATGTATATTCTTTAAGTACTTGCAAGTTGAAGAAAATGACAGAGACATATTAGTTATCTTATATTATACAAAAGACAGAGATACGAAGATCTGCAATATCATTCAGTACATTGATTGTCTATTTTACATATAAAAAACAAATATTACACATATACACACAATATAGAAACATCAAATGCATATGAATGTGAGAAGTTAGGCCAACCATTTCTCATGATACCGTCTCTCTCCACTCCACACCACACCACACCAATGCATTATAAATTTTACCTCCATCTATATAAATCAATCTCTTCAATAAGATAATTACCAAAATTATTAGTAGAGATATGGAAATGAATAAGAAAACAACTAATGGTGATAGTTCCTTCCAAATGCCACTTCACTATCCTAGATATACTAGAAAAGATTATCAGAACATGCCTGAGTGGAAGCTCGATGCACTTTTTATCGAATATGGAATACCTGTAAATGGCGACTTAATTTATAAGAGAAAGTTCGCTATGGGTGCTTTTCTTTGGTCTGATTGTTCAAATGATGTCCAAGAAGAACAGAGATATATATGCAATCATCATTCTTGCTACGCAATAGTTGTTTCTTCTAATTATAAGAAGATATTCAAGTTTCTTGATTTTTTATATCAAATTTTTGGGTATGTTTAAAATTTTACTAATTTATGTTCCGTAACTCTTTTTTTTTATATATAAATTATAGTTTTTTATGGGGCAATAAAAATGTAATCTTCTTCTAAACTTTTGTTCATCTTCTTATCTATCTTACATATTAATATGTCAATATCTTGATTTCCTATTTTTTTTCTTAATGATAACATAGTAAATAAATGATAACATAACTTTTAAATTATTACAATTTATGTATAGTTAAAGTTAAAAAATTCTTTAATTTTATATAGCTAAATTTGTAGTAAAAGATTATTAATTTATTGGAAATTGCACTTTTAACTATCTTGATTGTTCTAGGCTAAATAAAATAATTTATAGTATATATAAATGTAAAAATGAAGTAATTTAATTTTATCTAAAATGTCCTTATAAAATCTATATTATCAAAATTAAAGTTGTATCTATATAATTATTTATAGTAATTAATTAAATTTAAATTATATTTTAATATGAAATACTATTTTAATTATTAATGAATTAGAAATACATAACTATTTATAATACTTAATTAATTAAATTTAAATTATATTCTAATAAAAAATATTATTATAATTATTAATAAAAAATTCAAATTATATTTTATTTTAATTATTTTAATTAAATTATAATTATATTATAGTAAAAATACAATTAATAATTAATAATATTTGAAGCACGATCTAATAAGAAATACAATTTTAAATATCAATTAATTAATTATTAATTAAATTCAAATCATATTTTAATTAAGGAATACAATTTTAAATATTAATTAACTAAATTATAATAAAAATGATTAAATTAATTATTTAATAATTAATTTAAATTATATTCTAGTAAAAAAATACTATTTTGATTATAAATATAATTAAGTAATACTAATTTTTTTTTTATATTTTTCAATAATTAAGTTTATGTACTCTTTTGAAAAAAAATTAATTTCCTATATAATTAATAATTGAAATTCAAATTATTACATAATTAAATAATAAATGACTAAACGATTACACGTTAAAGACACTAGTTTTTCAAACATGCAAGTATTAATGCATAAAATTTTAAAAATGCACTTTGAAAATTAGAGAGACCAAAATCTTAATTACCACCAATATAATAGGAAGATTTTTTTTTAAATGAAATAATACAAGCAAACCTATGAAGATGTAATGTAAACACAAAATCGTCCACTCCAAGCTAAAAGTTGAAGGGTGATGAAACTGGCAATTTCAAGTTGCAGCACCAAGATCATCCACCCAATCCTCATTCTGAACCAGTTCAAAAACCAGCAATTCTCAGTCGAGTTTGATCTAAAGCTGGCCTGAACATAACCCTCCAGCAATTCTGTTAATTGTTGCAAATATTTCACTCGATTTCTTCACGTGGTCTGAGATCAAGAAATTACAGAAAATCAACCTGGCAATACATTTATGTTATTTTTGAGAAACAAACTGAACAAAAGTTCGAAAAATTTAAGATTTTTCTAAATACGAGAAAATTGACATTGTCACACAGGGGAATGATTTAAGGTTAGGAAAATCTAAACAAATAGGCTATAATAAAAAGATTGAGAGGAAGAAATAGGGTTATATCACAATAACCACGAAAATTCACAACTTTTTGTATTATTCTTATAAAAATAAACGATATAAATAACTGATTATATAACCTGCTGCTGTCCCTGTTTATATTATATAAATCTATTACTAAAGTCCTAATTAGAATAACATAATGAACAGTAATCCTACATAACTAAAGAAACTAATAACAATTTCTAATTAAAGAAGAAAACAAGGTAAACTTACTAAACAATTAAAGGAATCCTAGATAATATGGAGAACTCTAAGACTTTTAGAACAGCCTATATGCTTCTGCATCACATTGGATCATAAATTTGGTATTTGCCAACAACAGTATGCCCATCATATCAATTAGACAGTAATAAACTTGAAACATACATTTTTTTTTCTTACTTTATATTACTATCCAACCTCCAAGAGAAAATTAAATGGCTTTTTCCAACTTACCTTTTTTCTGGTTTTTTCTTGTCATCAATACCAAGACATGTCTTTAGATCCTCTATGTTCATCTTGTCCTCAAGCTTAGACTGCAACAATCTACAACCATCCATGAAAGGCATAGACTTTGCTGGAATATGACATGAATTTTCAGCATTTCCTTTCAGATACTCCATCAACACAAGCACTGCACATGACTCAAATGGGATGAACATAAAACTTGAGTAATTTGAGTATAAAATTCAACTATCTAATTGATTACTAACTTCAGCAACCTAATGCTATCT